>JAAAKG020125165.1:0-14909 GCA_010014905.2 Druon quercuslanigerum
TCCCAGCAGAGATAGAGACATTTTTTTCACAATCTTAAGATTTATCAATATTTTAACAATATTGATATAGACCAGTATACAAACAAAATTAACATCTAATATTAATAATTAATTCTTTTGGATTGAGAACTCAACTATTTTGTTAAAAATTTGTTTTTCTAGATAAAATTGATTGTTTTTTATGGAAAAATCATTTAGTTTGGTTTACAACTTAACTACTTGGATAAAAAGTGACCTGCTTTTCAAATAAAAAATTATTTTTGTTGAAGATTCCTCATTTTTGTTGAAAATTCTACATTTTTCGGTCAAAAATTAATTTTCTTCGTTTAAAAAATTTACCTGTTTTGGTTGACGATTCAACTTTTTTGTTAAAAATTCTTTTTTTTTAATTTTTAAACTGATCTTTTTAAGCAGGAACTTAATCTTTTTTTTATAAAAAATTCAACTGCTTGGTTACAAATTATTATTTTTGTAGAGGATTCAACTATTTTGTTGAAAACTCGTTTTTTCTGGATGAATTCAATTTTTTATTACTGCTAATTAATTTATTTTTTATTAAAACTCAACTACTTGCTAAAAATTTGAAATACTATTTTAAATTATTTTTTTGTCAAACATTCTTCCCTTCTATTCAAAAATAATTTCTCCTCAATTAAAATTCACATGTTGTGGGTGACGATTCAACTATTTTGTTGAAAATTCTTCTTTTAATTTTTTTTAACTAATCTCTTTCAGTACGAATTTAATCTTTTTTTTATAAAAAATTCAACGGCTTGGATAAAAATTATTTTTTTTTTGTAGAGGATTTAACTATTTTTTTGAAAACTCGTTTTTCTGGATAAATTCAATTTTTTATTACTGAGAGTTCATTTATTTTTTATTAAAACTCAACTACTTGCTAAACATTTGAAATAATATTTTAAATGATTTTTTTTCCGAAAATTCTTCCCTCCTGTTAGAAAATAATTTCTCCTCATTTAAATTTCACATTTTTCGGTCGACGAATCAACTATTTTCTTAAAAACTCGTGTTTTTGATTTCAAAATGCAACTCTTGTGGCAGAAATTTTGTCTGCATTGGTTAAAAATGTATTTTTTTATTTAAAAATAATACTGTTTTGGTTGATGATTCAACACTTTTGTTAGAAATTTATCTTTCTAAATTAACTCAATTCTTTTTCGTTCAGAATTCCTCTCATTTGGCTGAAAATTTAACTATTGGAAAATTCTTACTTCTTGGTAGTAACATAATTTTCTTAACTGAAAATTTATTAATTATTGTGAAAATTTAAATTTATGTAACTTTTATTTGAAAATTCATATTTTCGGATTAAAAATTCAACTGTTTTGCAGAAAATGAGTCTTTTTTCCTTGATTTGGTTACATTTTTTTTTCTCCTCTTGAGTGGAAAATCTCCTTTTGTTGAAAAGTTAACTATTTTATTGAAAATTCGTTTTTTAGATAAATTAAATTGTTTTTTATTTAAAATAAAAATATCTTTTGGTCAAAACATGAAACAATATATTTTTCTTTCAGAATTAACTTTTTTGGAAGAAGAATTAACTACATGACTAAAATTTTAACTAAAATAATTAAAAAGTTTATTAAAAATTGATTTTTTTGGTCAAAGATTAAAAATTTAACTACTTGGTTCAAAATTTACTTATTTGGTTCAAAAGTCGTGTTTTTTATTCAAAAATGCATCTCTTGTGATAGAAATTTCATCTGCTTCGGTTAAAAAAATATAATTGTTTATTTGAAAATAATTCTATTTTGGTTGAGGATTCAATTATTTTGTTACAAATTTGTCTTTCTAAATTAATTCAATTCTTTTTTGTTTAGAATTCCTCTCATTTGGCTAAAGATTTAACTATTGTGTGGAAAATTCTTATTTTTTGGTAGAAACTTAATTTTTATAACTAAGAATCTACCAATTATTTTGAAAATTCAAAATTTATAGCTAAAAGTTGATCTATCGAGTTTGAAATTAACTTTTATGTTGAAAATCCATATTTTTGGATTAAAAATTCAACTGCTTTGCAGAAAACGAGTTTTTTTTGCTTGAAAATTTAACAATTTGTTTGGATTTTTTTCTTTTCTTGACTGGAAAATCTTTTTTTGCTGAAAAGTTATTTCTTTTATTGAACATTCGTCTTTTTAGATAAATTCAATTGTTTTTTATTTAAAATAAAAATATATTTTGGTCAAACATAAACCATTCTATTTTTCGTTAAAAATTAACTTTGTTGCAAGAAGAATTAACTACAGGACTAAAATTTGCACTAAAATATTTGGAAAGTTTATTAAAAGTATCATTTTTTTGGTTAAAGATTAAAAATTGACTTATTTGGTTCAAAATTCGTGTTTTTTATTTCAAAATGCATCTCTTGTGGTAGAAATTTCATCTGCTTTGGTTAAAAATGTAATTGTTTATTTGAAAATATTTCCATTTTGGTTGAGGATTCAACTATTTTGTTAGAAATTTGTCTTTCTAAATTAATTCAATTCTTTTTCGTTTAGAATTCCTCTCATTTGGCTGAAAATTTAACAATTTTTAGATGAATTCAATTGTTTTTTATTTTAAATAAAAATATCTTTTGGTCAAACATGAAGCATTATATTTTTCTTTCAGAATCAACTTTTTTGGAAGAATAATTAACTACAGGACTAAAATTTTAACTAAAATAATTAAAAAGTTTATTAAAAATTTATTTTTTTGGTTAAAGATTAAAAATTTAACTACTTGGTTCAAAATTTATTTATTTTGAGGAAAAATGGTCTTTTTGGTTTTGAAAATTCATCTCTTTAGTTCAAAATTTCATTTTTTTGGTTAAATATATTTTTTTTCGACTAAAAAATCTTTATTTTTTGGAAATTTAACTATTTTATTGAAAATTCGTCTTATTTTTATGAATTCAACTGTTTTTGATTTAAAATAAAAATCGCTTTGGATTTTAATATCAAACATATTTTTCGTAGTATCTTTTTTGTTTTGAGACTACTTGACTACTTGAGTAAAGGTTGAAATAAAAGTTAAAAAAAGTTGCTTAAAAACTTTTTTTTTTTTTGTTAAAGATTAAAAATGTAACGATTTAGTTCAAAATTCACTTAGTTTTTCAAAAATTTGTATTTTTTGTATAAAATTTCATATTTTTGTTTAAGAATGCAATTTTTTTAGCTAAAAATTATTCAATTGACTGTTTTGTAGCAAATTCTTCTTTTTGGCTTAAAAACTCAACAATTAGCTAACATTTTATCTCTTCCTTTACCGATAAATTTCGTTGTTGAAAATTCAATTATTTTGTTAAAAATTTGTATTTCTGCTTTTAAAATTCTTCTATTACGTTGATTAAAAATTAATCTGTTTTAATTGAGGATTCAACATTTTTGTTGCAAATTCGTCTTCTTACTTAAAAATTCATCTTTTTGTTTAAAAATCCACATTTTAGTTGATCATTTAATCATTTTCTTGAAAATTCAATATTTCTAATAGGAATTTCTCTTTTTAGAGTATTTGGCTTTTAAAACCTGTTACTAATAAAGTTGAAAACTGTATTTTTCCCTTCTAACAAATAGTGTCTACTCCGAAATTGAAAACATTTTAGGCCCTGCTTCTAAGCCGGAGAGTTTTAACATCGAAATATGAATCATGTTCAGAATCATTAACCAGATCTCTCATCCTGTTTTATAATTTTCAAATATAATTCGACATGAATAGCTAAAATTGAGAATGAACATAGTTCATATTAAAGCTCGAGTGCAGGGGAAATTTTCAATCCTAGGATACAACTTCGAACTTTTTTTTTGATCCCGAAAATACTTTCAAGCATATCCTAGTATTTGAGATTCGACCCACACATAATTGAGATGACCATGCTTAGGGAAAGTACTAAAGAAAGAACATGGTTTAATTTTGATGGTAAATTTTGTTGCTAGGCAAAGCACGGCCCCTCAACCCACCAATCCCAATTTTCCATGCAGCTACTTACCAGAAACTAATCTGTTGGCGTCTTCGATTATTTTCTGTCGTTTTTTGAATTCGTCGTCATCAGGCTCATCGATACTTATTTTAGTCATTGTGTCGGAGACTTGATACTTGTGCTGAATAAAATCAGCCATCATGTCTCCCAATTCTTTTTCATCACTAGCGTATTTATCTTTGATGGGGGTCGAGGTACCATTGAAAATAGTGCCGTTCGTGATTGTGACGTGCGGCTTGGCTGTTAAGTGCAAAAAATGTGTGTCAGGATTGTGGACAACTATAATTAATAAATCGGCCAGTGTGCATATTCCCATTTAGGGCGTTCAATGTCATGAACAAAACTCAAGATCATTAAAAAAAAAAAAAAAAAAAATACAGCAACGAAAAAACGATACTCTCCCTGATTTAATTCTCAGATATCACAGGTATCGGCGTTTCATTGTAATTTTATTTTCTTATTGTCATTTTAAAAAAGCTCCTCTTTAAAAAAAAAATCTTAAAAAATAAAAAAAATGGACAAAAATAAAAAAGTGAAAAGAAAACCGAAAAAGGAACCAACAAAACCCCCTTCCTGCTCTTTTTTTATTTCCTTCGTCTTTTTTATTTTTAATATTATCAAATCACAATAAAAAATCGTTTGAAAATAATGTTCACCAACGTTTCGGTAACTCATACAGCACCCTAATGAAGGTAAGAAAAAATTGAGCAGGTAGGAACAGCAACGAAACAAGGCTACATTGATACCTGAGAATTAAATCAGGGGGAGCATTGTTTTTTCGTTGCTGTTCCTTTCTATGTTTTTTTTTAATTTGACAATAATAAACGTAACAAAGAAATAAATAAAAAAGAAGACTGAAGTTTATTTGGTTAGTTACGTTCTCATTTATCTTTCCTCTTTTTCACTTTTGTCCAAAAATTTTTTATCTTTTTTAGAAAAATTTTTCTTAAAGAGGATCTTTTTCAAATCACAATAGGAAAATTTTATGGCCGTTGTAAAAATTTGGTCCTTGGAATCAATTTATATTCCTAAATTTTAAATATCTTGTCCACTAATTTCTCATTCTGATGAAAAGTAGGGGGGGGGGGGAGGAGGAGGAGGAAGAAGAGGAGGAGGAGGAAGAGGAGGAGGAGCAGAAGATGAGCGACCAAATTTTTTAAAATTGTTTTGTCAGGATCTGTATTATAATTTTTTTAGTAATTTGATCCAACAATCACATTTCGAAAACTTTCGGGTTGGGGTTTTATGAAATGCTACCTTTCACCTGTGGTCCTGGGACCTTAAGCATGCTAATAATAATTAAAACATTAATTAACATTCATTTATTAAAAAAATAATAACTGTTTTACAGGAAATACAATTTATGGTACCAGAAGAAGAAGACGTATGAAGGCATGTCCTCATAGAAATATAAATTTAAAAAATTTAAATTAATAAATTGCAAGTGTATTGTCTAACCCACAATTTAACCATTTTACAGGAGAGACAAAAAAACTTCCTTTTGGTCTTAATTCGAAAACAATTTAGCTGGATGAGAAGGAGAAAGAAGGAGGTTGCGGAGGAGAAGGAGTGGAAGGACGAGGAGGAGGAGGAGGAGGAGAAGGAGGATGAGGAGAAGGAGGATGAGGAGAAGGAGGAGACCTATGAAGACATAATGATCCTCAGAGAAGAAAATCTTTTTCTTTTTTTTTAAATTTTGTTTTTAATTTTTAACTGAAAGGCAATTTTGCATAAGGGCCTGTCTTACATTTTTACCATTTTAAAAGAGAGATAAAAGCTTGCTTTTGGCCTCAATTCAACAACACTGCGGTTGGATGAGGGGGATGAGAAGGAGAAGGCTGAGGAGGAGATTGAGTAGCAGGTTAAGGAGGAGGATGAGGAGGAGGATGAGACGTAGGTAGACATAAATAATAATAATGATCCTCAGAGAAAAAGAATTATTTGTTTTTTTTACCTTTAAAAATATGCTTCAACTAGCATATGCAATATAGAAATATGTTTAAGGTAGCATTGCATAAATTTCCACTATTTTACAGAAGACACAAAAAAAACTTCCTTTTGATCTCAATTTAACAACACTTCAGCTGGATGAGGAAGAGGAGAAGGAGGAGGTTGAGGAGGAGCTGGAGGAGGCCGAGGAAATGGTTAAGGAGGAGAATGAGGAGGAGGATGAGACGTATGTAGCAAGTATGATAAATAATGATCCTCATAGAAATTTTTTTTTTTGCTTTTAAAAATATGTTTAAACTGAAAGGTAGTATTGCATAAATTTTCACTATTTTACAGAAGAGACAAAAAAACTTCATTTTGACCTACATTCAACAACATTTTGACTTGATGAGGAGGAGAAGGAGTAAGTTTAGGAGGAGGAGGAGGTTGAGAAGAAGGAGAAGACGTATGAAGACATGTCCTCATAGAAATAAAAATTAAAAAAATGTAAATTATTAAACTGCAATTGCATAAGTATCTAACCCACAAGTTTACCATTTTACAGGACAGAAAAAAAAATTTCCTTTTGGTCTTAATTCAAAAACACTTTAGCTGGATGAGGAGGAGGAGGAGGAGGAGGAGAAAAGAAGAGGTTGAAGAGGAGGAGACGAAGGAGCAAGACGAGGAGGAGACGTATGAAGAAATGTATGATGATAATGATCTTCAGAGATAAGATATTTGTTTCTAATTTTTTTTTTAAGTTTTAACTGAAAGGCAGTTTTGAGTAAGAGCCTGACTTACGATTTAACTGTTTTAAAAGAGAGACAAACAACTTCCTTTTGGACTCAATTTAACAACACTTCGGCTGGATGAGGAGGAGGAGAAAGGAGGAGGTTACGGAGGAGAAGGAGGAGAAGGAGAGGAAGGACGAGGAGGAGGAGGAGACCTATGAAGACATGTATGATGATAATGATCCTCAGAGAAGAAAATCTTGTTCTTTTTAAAAAATTGTTTTTTAATTTTTAACTGAAAGGCAGTTTTGCATAAGGGCCTGACTTACATTTTTACCATTTTAAAAGAGAGATAAAAGCTTGCTTTTGGCCTCAATTCAACAACACTTCGGTTGGATGATGAGGATGAGAAGGAGAAGGCTGAGGAGGACATTGAGAAGCAGGTTAAGGAGGAGGATGAGACGTATGGAGACATGTATGATAATAATGATCCTCAGAGAAAAAAAATTATGTTTTTTTTTTCCTTTAAAAATATGTTTAAACTAGCATATGCAATATAACAATATGTTATAGGCAGCATTGCATAAACTTCCACTATTTTACAGAAGAGACAAAAAAACTTCCTTTTGATCTCAATTTAACAACACTTCAGCTGGATGAGGAAGAGGAGAAGGAGGAGGTTGAAGAGGAGCTGGAGGAGGCCGAGGAAAAGGTTAAGGAGGAGAAAGAGGAGGAGGATGAGACGTATGTAGCAAGTATGATAAATAATGATCCTCATAGAAATTTTTTTTTTTTGCTTTTAAAAATATGTTTAAACTGAAAGGTAGTATTGCATAAATTTTCACTATTTTACAGAAGAGACAAAAAAACTTCCTTTTGACCTACATTCAACAACATTTTGACTTGATGAGGAGGAGAAGGAGTAAGTTGAGGAGGAGGAGGAGGAGGTTGAGAAGAAGGAGAAGACGTATGAAGACATGTCCTCATAGAAATAAAAATTTAAAAAATGTAAATTATTTAACTGCAATTGCATAAGTATCTAACCCACAAGTTTACCATTTTACAGGACAGAAAAAAAACTTCCTTTCGGTCTTAATTCAAAAACACTTTAGCTGGATGAGGAGGAGGAGGAGGAGAAAAGAGGAGGTTCAAGAGGAGGAGACGAAGGAGAAAGACGAGGAGGAGACGTATGAAGAAATGTATGATGATGATGATCCTCAGAGATAAGATATTTGTTTTTTAATTTTTTTGTTAAGTTTTAACTGAAAGGCAGTTTTAAATAAAAGCCTGACTTACGATTTTACTGTTTAAAAAGAGAGAAAAAAAACTTCGTTTTGGACTCAATTTAACAAAAATTCGGCTGGATGAGGAAGAGGAGAAGGAGAAGGAGAAGGTTGATGAGGAGGTTGAGCAGGAGGTTGAGGAAGATAAGGAGGAGGATGAGACGTATGTAGACATGTATGATAATAATGATCCTCATAGAAAAAAAATTATTTATTTTTGTTTTTACTTTTAAAAATATTTTTAAACTGACTAGGTAGCATTGCATACATTTCCACTATTTTACAGAAGAGACGGAGGAGGAGAAGCAGAAGACATGTCCTCATAGAAATAAAAATTAAAAAAGTGTAAATTATTAAACTGCAAGTGCATAAGTGTCTAACCCACAATTTTACCATTTTACAGTAGACAAAAAAACGTCCTTTTGGCCTTAATTCAAAAACACTTTAGCTGGATGAGGAGGAGGAGGAGAAGAAGGAGAAGAATCAGGAGGAGGAGACGTATGAAGACATGTATGATGATAATAATCCTCAGAGAAAAAAATTATTTTTTTTTGTTTTGTTTTACTTTTAAAAAAAAGTTTAAACTGAAAGGTAGCATTACATAATTTTCCACCATTTTACAGAAAAGATCATCTATTCCTGTACTGCAGTTTTTTCTTTATAAGACCAATAGATACAAAGATAAAAAAATTTTTAAATAAAAGGTCCTAAATTTTCATTTTTAATATTAATAGAAAAAACGACAATTTTTGAAAATAGTTTCTCAACTGTTAAGTATCCTTCACACCACAAAATAACCAAAAATGAGCAAAGTCGATGACTTAAATTTTGCCTTTAGCATGGAAACACCTTTTCATTTTTAAATAAAAATTGGTCCGATATCAAAACTTATTTTTTGAAATAATGAAGCTACTTGTCTTTCATTATCTGTTAATGTTAATCTATTCGATTATAATCTAAATATCTTCTCTCATATTTGAGAAACTAAACACCTGTGACTATTATTCAAACATTGATTGTAATCTTAAAGATTTTCAAAGAAAAACGTAGAATATGCACACGGCCAGTTAAATATATTCATAACAAAGAGCTTAAAGTGACTGAAGCAAGATAAAAAGAGAAGTGTGAGTGTTGTGTAAATCAGTGTATTCGTGCTCAGCACCGAGAAAAAAATTGTTTTCAGCATCACTGCCTCTTCAAATAGGCAGTGACACATTCCATGAATAATTTTTCTATCATATCTCTCTCGAAATGCATCATTGTTCTTAAAAACTTTACTCTTGTTAAAAAAACTATTGCTCATTGCAAAAATGGTAAAAAATGTTTAAAAAAGTTTACAAATAAAGTTGGGAGTACTCACTTGGTTTATGGGGTGTGGAACCGGGAATCGAGAGGTCTTCCACTGATTCAGAGTCCTGCAAAGAAGAGAAGTTGTCGGTTAACTAAACGAAAATGAAGCTTCTTGGTCAGTGATGTAATTCTTAATGATAAATTTAAAGGGGGAGAGTAATTCGAACGTCGTTGAAGTAAATTCTTAGATTAGCACTCAGTACGATGAAGTAATGTAATGGGTTTAGAGCATTCCTGAGATTCACAGAGAAGGCCTTGAATAAAGTGAGACATCATAGAGTTCCTACGTGTTATGGATTTTTTCTTTCCACGGATTTAAGTGAAACGTGATGATTGAGCAAAAAAATTTCAACATCTGTCTTTTAACAGATTTTATGAACAATGGGTAGAGGGTATTTAAATAATTATGTTTGTTCTGCGAACATTTGCGACCAGAGAAATCTTTTATACGTTTTTAAGTTATGGCAGTAAAACTATAATTATAATAGTTGTGTTTTAGGAGAAAATATTGAAGTAGGGTGGAACAAGGAATTTAAAGCCGTAACAAAAATATGGTTAAAAAAATTTTTTTTTCAACAGCAACAATATAATGTAGTATTTGAGGGGAACAAAACTACTAAAAATACGGTCGAGTGGAAGTGGATTACGCAAATATTTAACCAAAGAGAAATCATTTTCAATAAAATACAGCAAATTTTGTGCAGACAGATAAATTTACAACTAGAAGAGAACAATTTTCGAGCACAAATGGAGTTGTGCCTCTTCCAGTTAAAAAATTAATTTTAAACACTTAAATAAATAACGAATTTTTAACAAAATAGATCAATTTCCAAAAAAAAACATTTTTTTAAAGATATAGTTAAATTTTCAACAAAAATGTTTTTGTAATAAGGGTGTTGAACTTTTTATAAACTTTTGACGAAATAGTCAAAAAAGAAAATATGTTTATCCAAATTATTGAAATTTCAAGACAAAAAAGAGATTTTTCAAGAAGATTTGTTTCTATAGAAAAATACGAATTTGTAGCAAATAAGATCAATTTTTAACAAAAAATGTAAGTTATATTTTAAGTTAAAAAAATTTTTAACAAAAAAAAACGAATTTTTAACTAGAAATAAAATTTCAATAACATAAAAACAACCTTGAAACAAAACAATACATTTTTAATAAGGTAGTTGAATTTTCAATTTAAAAAAATAATTTAAAAAAGCTAGTTTTATACAAATTAGTTTAAATTCCAATTAGCGAGATAAACCTTCAACAGAAGTAATGAATCTTCAACTGTAATGATTACTTTTCAAACAAATATTTAGAAAGCAACAGATTTTTAATTTTGTAAATTAATTTTTAATGAATATACAAAAATAATTCAAAACTCTTTAAATTTTTTGTAAAAATTTCGAAAAAAATGAATTTTCAACAATAGTTTGAAATTTACAAATATATCAAAAAATGTGGAAAAAAATTTAATTTTATGATATTTTTACTTTTTTCCAAAGATATAAATGTCCCAAACACCTTTTGAATCAACTCAAATTTTTTCTAAAATTTCTTCTTAAAATCCTACATACAAAAAAAGTTCTTATAAATTTTCGAGATAATTTTCGACAAATATGAACTTCTTAAACGACTTTTTGAATTTTCTCATTAAACGTAAGAAAATTATATTTATATAAAGTTACAAAATAAGCAAATAAACGTATAAATAAATATACGAAAATTTTATTTTTATTATAAATTATTTTTTTAATTAAATTACAATTTGGTTGAAATTGCTTTTCTTTCTTGACTTAAAAAACTGATAATGAGTTGTAATATTTTTTAAAATAAAAAAATTTTATTTAAAACAAATTTTAGTTAGTTAACGTTTAAAAATATTCGTGAAATTTTTTGAATTCCAGAAACTATAAATAATGCAGAAATATACAAAAATTCAAAATAATTTAGAAGAATTCAAGAATTCCAAGAATTCAAATAATTTAGAAGAATTCAAGAATTCCAAGAATTCAAATAATTCAAAGAATTCCAAGAATTCTAAGAATTCTAAGAATTCAAAAAATTCCCAGAATTCAGAAGAATTTAAAGCATTCCAAAAATTCAGAAGAATTCCGAGAATTCAAACAATTCTAAGAATTCAAAAAATTCCCAGAAGTCAGAAGCATTTAAAGCATTCCAAGAATTCAGAAGAATTCCGAGAATTCAGAATAACTTATAGAATTCGGAAGAAATCAAAAATAATAATAAAAAAATAATTTAAAACCACCAGAAAAATTCAAAAAAATTCCGAATAATTTAAATAATTCAGAAGAATTCAAAGAATTCAAAAAATTCAAAATATAAAGAATAATTCCAAGAATTCAGAAGAAATCAAAGAACTCAAGACGAATTCAAAAATTCAAAATAATTCAAAGAGTCCAGGAAGATTCAATCAATTCCGAATAATTTAATGAATTCAGAAGAATTAAAAGAATGCAGAAGAATACCAAGAATTTGGAATAAATAAAAAAATGCTGAGGAATTCAGAAAAAAAACAAAAGAATTCAGAGAATTCAGAAGAACTCAAAGAATTCGGACGAAATAAATAAATGCAGAAGAAATAAAAAATCCAGAAGAATTCAAAGAACCCAAATAAATTTAAAGGATTTAAAGAATGCAGAAGAATTCTAAGAAGGGAGAAGAATTCCAAAAATTAAGAAAAATTCTAAGAATTTAATTAAAAGAATTGCAAACAATGCAATGAATTAAGAAAAATTCAAAATAATTTAAAGAATTCAGAATAACTTAGAGAATTAGGAAGAAATCAAATAATCCAGAAAAATTCAAAACAATTCCGAATAATACAACGACTTTAAAGAATACAAAAAAATTAAAGAATTCAAAAGAATTGAAGTTATTTGGAAGAATTAAAAAAATTCAGAAGAATTAAAATATTTGAGAACAATTTAAATAATTCCGAAAATGTTAGAAGAATTCAAAGAATTTCAAATAATTAAAAAAAAATCGGATAATTAAAAGAATTCGGAAGAAAGCAAAAAAATTCACAAGAATTCATAAAAAATCAAATAACTGAGACAAATTTAAATAATTCCAAGAATTGAAAATAATTCAAATACTTCAAAAAACTTCAAACAATTCCGAATAATTCAAAGAATTCAGAAGAATTCTAAAGATTCAGAAGAATTCAAAGAATTTCAAAAATAAATAAAATATAAAAAATAAAAATTAATAATTCCAAGAATTCGAAAAAAAACAAAGAATCCAGAAAAATTAAAAAAAAACTCAAACAAATTCCAAGAATTCAAAGAACTCAAGACGAATTCGAAGAATTCAAAATAATTCAAAGAGTCCAGGAAGATTCAATCAATTTCGAATAATTGAATGTATTCAGAAAAATTCAAAGAATTCAAGTAATGCAGAAGAATACCAAGAATTCGGCATAAATTAAAGAATTCATAGGAATTCAGAAGAAATCAAAGGAATTCAGAAGAATTCAAATAACTCAAACAAATATAAAGAGTTTAAATAATGCAGAAGAATTCTAAGAAGGGAGAAGAATTCCAAGAATTAAGAAGAATTCTAAGAATTTATTTACAAGAATTGAAAAAAATTCAAAGAATTAACAACAATTCAATGATTTAAGAAAAATTCAAAATAATTTAAAGATTTTAGAATAACTTAAAGAATTAGTAAGAAATAAAAAAATCCAGAAAAATTCAAACAATACCGAATAAATCAAAGAATTCAGAAGAATTCAAAGAATTTAAAGAATGTATAAGAATACCAATAATTCAGAGGAATTCAGAAAAAATCAAAATAATTCAGAAGAATACCAAGAATTCGCAATAAATTGAAGAATGCAGAGGAATTCAGAAGAAATCAAAAGAAATCAGAAGAATTCAAAGAACTCAAACAAATTTAAAGAATTTAAATAATGCAGAAGAATTCTAAGAAGGGAGAAAAATTCCAAGAATTAAGAAGAATTCTAAGAATTTATTTACAAGAATTGAAAAAAAATTCAAAGAATTAACAACAATTCAATGATTTAAGAAAAAATTCAAAATAATTTAAAGATTTTAGAATAACTTTAAGAATTAGGAAGAAATTAAATAATCCAGAAAAATTCAAAACAATTCCGAATAAGTCAAAGACTTTAAAGAACTCAAACAAAATTAAAGAATTCAAAAGAATTAAAGTTATTTGGAAGAATTAAAATAATTCAGAAGAATTAAAAGATTTGAGAACAATTTAAATAATTCCGAAAAGGTTAGAAAAATTCAAAGAATTCCGAAGAATTCAAATAATTTTGAAGAATTAAAAAAAAAATTCGGAGAATTAAAAGAATCCGGAAGAAATAAAAAAAATTCACAAGAATCCAGAAAAAATCAAATAACTGAGACAAATTTAAATAATTCAAATAATTGTAAATAATTATTACACTTTCAAAAAATTGAAACAATTCCGAATAATTCAAAGAATTCAGAAGAATTCTAAATATTCAGAAGAATTAACAAAAATTCAAAGAATTCGGAAAAAATTAAAGAATCCAGAAAAATTAAAAAAACTCAAACAAATTCGAAGAATTCAAAGAACTCAAGACGAATCCGAAGAATTCAAAATAATTCAGAGTCCAGGAAGATTCAATCAATTCCGACTAATTCAATGAATTCAGAAGAATTTAAAGAATTTAAAGAATGCTGAAGAATTCTAAGAAGGGAGAAGAATTCCAAGAATTAACAAGAATTTAAGAATTTAATTAAAAGAATTGAAAACAATTCAAAGAATTAGGAAAAATTCAATGAATTAAGAAAAATTCAAAATATTTTAAAGATTTTAGAATAACTTAAAGAATTAGGAAGAAATCAAATAATCCGGAAAAACTCAAACAATTCCGAATAATTCAAAGACGTCAAAGAACTCAAAAAAATTAAAGAATTCAAAAAAATTAAAATTATTTGGAAGAATTAAAAAAATTCAGAAGAATTAAAAGAATTTTAGGAAATTTCAAGGAAATCAGAGAATGCATGGAAATCTGAGAGTTGCAGGATTTTTCTGAAATTTTCCTAAATTCTTTATTTCTCCGAATGTTTGGAATTATGGAAATTCGCTGAATTCTTTGAAATATTTTCAAGACCTTGGAATTTAGGAAATTCTCCCAACACAAAAAGTTCCAAAAATTTAAAGAACTCAAAAATTTCAAGGACTTTAAAAAAAACAATGGTTTTAGATCATTCAAGCGATTTACAGGATTTCAAAACAAAGCAAGGAATTTAGTCAAATTTATAGAAATTCAAGAATTTTTGACAAATTCTGATAATTCAGAGAATTTTAAAGATTTATTTTTTAACAAAATTTATTTATGTACATGTAACATAGAAATAAGTAGGCAACACTAAAAATAATTTATTTATTAAGTAAAATTTTTGGAAAAACATATTTTTCAGAGGAACAAATATAAATTATAATTTTATAAAAATTCATTATTTACTGATTGTTAAATAAAATTTTTTTAAATATAAATTATGTTTAATTTAATTTGAAACATATTATACCCATTATATATTATTTTTTTAGCCAGTATTTATAATCCAAATAAATTCTTTGCGATTTAAAGAAATGAATTCCGAAAAAGTCCTAAAC
>JAAAKG020125176.1:0-67139 GCA_010014905.2 Druon quercuslanigerum
AGAGCAAAGTATACTCAACGCAACCCCAAAGCTTAGACGAATTGCAGAATCGGATTCTGCAACAGGCTACTTTGATTCATAGGGAGATTATTCGTAATGCTGAGAGGCAAGGGGACTCACGCTAATCAAGCACCCCAAAGGGAACAGAATTTACTACGTCCACGTCGTTATTTCTGGGCAATGCTAAATGTAAACGTAAACTGTTTAAAAAAACCTTGCAAAAACCTTGAAGATCATCACCACGAATAATACAGAGCTCACTAATGAATTTCTCGTTTAAATTTACTTTAGAAATTGCACTGACCTCTTGGAAAACCTTGTTAATTTCAAATAACCTCTAACTGATTTTGAACGTTACACTTGACCTATGACTTGGGTACGTACCTGCACGTAGAATTTTTCGCTGTATCGATTGCAGCTGTAAAAAAGGGGGTTTCTATTTAAAAGAAGGTGACTTTCAAAAAGCCATGAGTCAATATCAAGGTCAAAATGAAGGTCACTATTTAATTCCTCGTTGAAATTTACGTCAGGAATGACCTTTACTTTTTTGCAAAATATTTGACGTGAGAAAATATCTAACCGTCCCGGGACTTTTTAGACACTCTGAACATATATAAGTGTTTGATTTCGTACCTAAAGGAGGGCCGATAATATGAAATTGAGACCATATGAACTTCCATCTAATACAACGCTCATAAATTAATGGAATATAATGCAATAGAGCACAGTTATATTATAGAGACAGTTCGGAAGACCAAATCTGCCAGATGAGCCGGTCATATCTGCTTCGGAGAGTACAGCCAAAAAAGATCTACGAATTTGTTATAAATTACTTTTTGATAAGCAGCTTAGTTTTTGTTTTATTCGTAAGAAAGAACATTAACAATAAAGAAAAAATTCAGAGCTATAGCAATTCCAAAATCCAAAACAAGATACGAATATTAGCATTATTAGCCATCAGCGCAATTTTGTTGAAAAATCGAAAATTTACATTTTTATTGCACAAAAAATAATGAAAATTCAAAAAATTCCATTTTACGGACAAACTATGCAAGATACGAAAAATTATGATTGGACAAAAATTATGCACTCAAAAAAGATCTAAAAATTTTGTATGGGTCACCTTTTGAAATAATACATTTCTCAGGGTAGCTGCGAATAAACAATATCTGAATAAGCAGTCTCGGGCCGAGGTAAAGAATTTAATATAATTAATTTTCAAATTTTTCTTCAAAGTTAAAATAATATTTAATGTAATCTAATTATGTTTTTATATATACATTAATTACATGTTAAATTCTCATTAAAAATGTGTCACATATGTATATGTATATGCATATATTATATGTTGTTGAAGTTTTTGATATCAACCCGAAAAAATAGAGAAAAGCTTCACGGGGTCTCGCCAAAGTCAGAAACGAACATAATGAAAGTCACGCGCACGTGCCAAAGTAATCCACCCTCAAGCCAACTCCAAATAATCTTAAAATAGGTTAAGTTAGAGGTTGTCAATGAATATATTATTAGTAGAACTAGAGAGAAAAATCGCAAACAATTATATGAATGTAAAATTATGTCAATATTCAGTTACTAATTCCTCTTTTTGTAACCGACACGGAGAGCACAGATTAGAATGGTAAAGGTGCTTAACAGGAATCTGACAGCGTGTCAACAACCTGTAGACAGCCATAAATGTAAGGGATCGAAGTCTACGATAAGAGCACCAGAATAGCAGCAGTAAGACACATCGTGGCGGCGACGAATCCGGAATTCCAACATCCTAACTAATGAAAGACATTCACATGATGAACAGTGTGACAGTTCGTAAACACGGAGCTGTGAAAACCACTATGTAGCCGTCCGACAGTGACCATAAGGGGTAGATCTGAACACGGAAGGGTCTGCGCAACAAGTCCGCGTCGAACCCGAGAAGTAGCACCAACCGGAGATCGGCAGTATTGTGGTAGTACCGTGACCAGCGGCGAGTGGCAGCACCAGACGGGCCACCAGAGGTGACAGAACCACCCCTGCCACACCACGTGGCGAGGCAACTAGACGCAAGTCAGGGTAGCCACGTTAAGGCGAAGTACACGCGACAAATGGCAACTTTGGTAGTCCGGGGGACAGAAGCAATCGGCAGCACGGACCCTATCAGGGATGAGAACAGGGTGGAAAGCGACCATTGGATCTCGTCTATTGGCACCAGCCAATCAACGACAGCCGCACTAGAAAGGCGGAAGGTCCAACGGAAAACAACAGCAAGGGGTCGGAACGAGGGAAAAAGCAATTCAGAGTCGGCTTCAGACCCGGCACGAGCGGCAGACCGTACAATCGTGGGAAACAAAAAATTAGTTTGAGCCAACAACGCTTAGAATGAACTCCAAAAATACCCTGGCAGCCGCCGAGTGGCTCAGAAGTAAGTGGACCTTCTTCTACTCCCACTAAGTGTTCGTTCCGCCTCGATTCCAGTCGACACGCGAATCTTGTTCCGTTCCGCAAGTGCTATCAGTGTGGTTCAGACCGGCGATTGATGGAGACCCCTGCGTTTTTCGAAGCTTGGAGGGACTTTCAGCTCAGAAGCCGATGCTAGCATGTGAGGTGAGCGAATTCTTTCGACGACCAGGTAGCTCGAGGGCTGGTAGACAGCTGGTCGTAGAACATGGCGCCGGAGTCTCTGGCCATCCTCTAGAATAGCACACGGGGTCGGTCAATCCGAGTGTCTCCGCGTTTCTCCTCGCGGTATTGAGAGGTTATATTAGAAGTTGGATTATTGTGTATAAAGGCCTCTCGTTGATTTGTTTCACCTTATTATTAATTACAAATAATTAGGTCTAAATTTCTGAAATGGGAATTCGGTAGTGACGTGAATTATATTGTGTCTCTCTCTCACTCTTATACTCGTGACTAGTCGGAGCCGTGGATGACGGAACACCTTTGTCGAGGTTCCGATAGGGAGGACCCTATCTGGCGCCACATAAAAAAAGAAGGAGCCTCGAGGGTTGTTCGTGGGTCAAAAGTGTGTGAACCAGGAACTCGGTTTATTTGGGCGTGACGGCAGGTAGGTGTCAGTTAAAAAAAATAACATTTTTAATTAGGTTTCCCATCTGGGCCAACCCCCAGCCAGGTAGCATTAGCGGTAGGCCCGCTAAAAATGGAAAACTTCCTTACAATGTATATGTTCCCAAAACGACTTAGATACTATTTTCACCCCTTTTTTAGATAGTTGGAAAAAATCATTCTGACTGTATAATTTATTAGCAAATTACAGAAATATACGCTCAAGTAAAGGAATTTCCTTCTTCGTTTGAAATCAAATACGAATTTAGTCATTTGTATATGAAGAACACGGAACGCAAAGGGTGAAGCGCGATAGTCTTAATGAGAATGTATTCCTTAAGCTTACTTAAGAACCTTAAGTAAATTAGTTCTTCTTTGTACGTAAAACTGACGGAATTGAAGAAAAAGTATCTAATAACGATGAAGCTTACTAAGAGATTAGCTATTAGCCTGCGAAGCACGTAATAGCGAGCAGACGAAGTCCAAAAATCTAGAGGAACCTCGTGTAAAGCGTGAGGCAAATGTGTCCAAGCGCGTAGCACGAGATGAATACCTAATGTACCCGCGAAGCGGGAAGACGGTTTTCTGTGACCATATTCAGCAGAAACCCTTGGTACAGGGATCCTTTATCCGCAATCCGAGAACACGTTCGGTGTCTTTGTCATAGGCCCTTCGGTTCGCGATCTTTTCAGGGTATATCAAATAAAAAAGTACATGATAGGAATCCCAAAAAAGGAGCCTTTATTACCATACGTATCACGGATCAGGTTTCTTTCTTTTTTTCGGGTTTTATGTTCCAGGCTCTTCAAGAACTGTCGTTTTACTCTTTCCAGGGCCTTCTCATTTTCAAAGAACAATTTATATTTATCTACAGAATTTATGAACTATTTGTTCGTGACAGTGCATGAAATGGTAGTTAGCAACGATCGTTGACTTTGTAGCAAGCCTGGAAAAATTTGGTCAGGTGCAAATGCAAATTTTTTCATATATTACCGTGGTAGTAGCCGTTTTGGGATTAAGTCCAGATAAACTTACTTTATTTTTCTTTCGTCAGCAACTAGGAGCAATTTAAATCAATCCGTTTCGAGAAAATTTCATTTTAGCTGGTGATTGATAATGGGGACCGGCGTAATGTGCCACATGAGTTTTGCTGGCAACACGTGTGAGTTTTCTTTGAAACTTCACCAAAAAAACTTTCAGTTTTAATCCGATTGGTGCCTTGTTTTCGAGATATAAAATTTTCTAGAATTTATATGCACTCGCGCTACGATATAATTATAGTAATTCAGGGTATTGTCTATTTTAGCTTTAATTGTGTGTAGCGTGGTATACAGAAAGAACGTGTATTTTATTTGATATCGAGGAAATTGTGTTGTTCCCTCGCGTCTGCTTCAGCCTCATCATGTATCTGGTCCAACAAGACTAATAATTTAGATCTGATCTCGCACGAGGTGTGACATATTACCTGCGTATTTGTGGAGGTCGATTATTATTTCTCTTTTGATTTCTTGACTATCGTCTTAACTTAATATCCTGACAACTGGTCCTTTTATTGCCTCTAATTTAGATGGGCGCGTTGTTATAAGTATCTGCATCCTCTCCTTGCTATCGTATGCTTAGAGTGAATAAAACCAGTAATTTGAAATTTGACGGCCAGTTAATTTCTTTATTTTCGATGTGAAAGTCGAACGCACGCTATCGTAATCGAATGATGTATGGAATTTTTATGGGGATTTTTTACGTTTCTTTAAGAACTTGGCCAGACTGCTTGTGGGATTTTTTGCTTATCAAACCAACAAGAGATTGTATGCATTTTTTTCAAACGGTTTCCATTTTCATTCTCCTGACTTCTTCATTCTGTAAAAAAAGCTATGGTATATGGCCCGTGACTTCTGTCAGCGAAATTTCCGCCCCTTTGATCATATCTTTACCTGGATCTGGTTTTCACATAAATGTTCTGAATTTCAGTTATTTGGATCTTTAGACTTTGCGATATGCTCTATATGTTTCCAGTTCTTTTCTCTCTATAAATAAACTATGAAAGCTGGCTAATTAACCAAATACTAGTTTATATACTGCAAATATTGTTGCCTTATAAATTGAGGAGTTTTTGCGAACATGGTGATTTCTTGAAATCATTTGAATACAACTTAAATTATGTTGAATTCTCTGAATTCTCATGAAGCAAATGAATTGTCTTTAATTTCTTAAATTTTCTTAATTTGAAACATCAAAATGGCTGGTGGTTACTCCCATGTAAATTAATCCCTTCCTAATTACTTAACTAGTCATTGCAATTTTTCATTTAATAGTATTTCACTAGTATACGGTTGTATCACATATTAAAAAATAATTTTTTGTGCTGTTCACTTATAACTCTGAATATAGCACCGATAAAGAAATTGAGACGACAGATTTATGAAGAATAAATTTAAACTATTATTTGATTATGGGATTGACAATGTCCATTTTCTTAGAGTATGTCCATTGCTTTACCTACATATCACTAAAAATTAGTAAAACTTAAATTTTTAATAATAATTGACAGAAAAATGTTTATTAAATTAATTATTTTTTAATATCATTCATTTAAATAATATGATATTGAAAGGTTCTCAGACTCTGCGATATAAGAGATTATTTTGCGTAACCCGAGAGGAGAAATAAAGAATGTTTTTTTTAGACACAATATTTCTCAGAATTAAACACATTTATTTTATTATTTCCGATACATGGAATTCATACGGCGCTGTACGCGATTCTGAGCAGTCCTATACTGTCTATTTATATAAAGACTCGTCGGTATTTAACAATTGTTCGAAATATATTTTCTAGGCCAGCTCGCGGGTAGAGTTTCGACTCTCGCACTTAGAAATCGTCCTACCTACAATCGTAGTATCGAGGATAAAAAGAATCAACTCGAGATACTTGATCAATAGCGGATAGTTTAGCTGAGTCTTAACTTTGTTAGAGGGAATACAATTCCCTCGCCCGTTCTCGACGTCAGTTCGACTTTGCTTTAGAGAGTTTAAACGAAGCTGGAGCTACGCTGGTCAAACTTCAATTTAGCCACCCCTAGCTATTTGAGAAGATCTTCGGCGAGGAAGACTTACTAAAGGCCTATCACCCTGAAAATGCTAACCAAAGGAGAGTCCATACCTCTGGGAGTTCACATCAGATCTGGGCGGTACAACCACCCAGTTCATGCAATAATGCACCCAGAGAATAAGCTTCCACAAGGTTCAGGGACTAAGGTTTTTAATCTTAGCCCTAGGACTAGTGTGAAGCTAGTTCACCCTCGCTCGCCAGCGAGCCCCCCAATGTCAAATCGGGCTCAGCATCCCCGCGCCTCGCGGAAAAGTGTGGGCGTGAAGTCCGCGGCTGCGCTTTACGTGGCGCCTGGCTGCTGTGCCTTATTTGCTTTCGGGTGATAGGGGTTGCTTGTTGCAAGGGGATGGTCAGTTACCTTACAATATATAATATAATTCATATAATTTAACGTAATAATGCTTAATTTTTGGTTATAAATAAAATTTTACTCTTCCACTTTTTTACTTTCCTTTTAAGCAATTGATACATCCAAACGGTGCAGAGTTGAGCCGATGTTCGCAACAGTAGCTTGGATTTGCTCATTGACGTCTATCTGGTGTTGGTGTTCAGGATGGTACACTTGTTTTTTAATGTAGCCCAACAAGAATAAATTAATGGGTATTGTGTGTAATGATAAATTACTTGACTAAAATTAAAAACAATTTTTTATTAGATAAAAATAAATAATAATAATAATAAATAATAAGTTTTAAATTGGCTTCTGATAGGCGTAGTTCACGACAGCATCTTTATTCCGATGTGCATGTCTGCCTTGTGCTACAGGGAGCCAATGTTTCTGACCACTTTAAGCAACCAAGTAACCAATTTCTTTTAATCGTCAATCTAAGTGAAAGAAAACTCGCTGCTTCTTCTCCATTAATCAGACACGCCCCGCGAATAAGTTGCATTTTGAAATGCTTCTGATTGAGGTAAGTGGCTATTAGGATTTAATAGTAGAATGCAAAGACGCAATTTTTAATGAACGGCTAATAAACAGAACAGCAAAACGAACGTAAACAGGAATTCCGGAATTTTATTTCAGGAAGCGTAACAGAATCTAAATGTATATAACAGATTGGGAACACCCTGGATTTAATGCAGGTGGAAAACAAAAAAAACGACACTTTAATATGTTTTACAGAAAAAAGTATTTGAAAGTGTTTTAATTAATTTTGAATGTCTTTTAAATAGAAAAGATCATCAATTAAAATTTATTTTTAGATATTTACACATTGAAGGCAATTTTTAAGAAATATGCTCATGGGATCATTTTTTTGATTGAGAATTAAAATAAGTTATTAAAAGGAAACAAAGAAAAGGAAATAGCTAATTTACTTTTAACTTCACATTTAATTGTTTGCATGAGAAAATTACATTTAGTAGTTGATGCATATTCGGATATGTTTACATTTAGGCTGGGTGCCAAGATTTTCAAAAAAATATCGTTTTTTTTTTAGAATAATAAAAAAGTTCGGAAATCGGGATTGGTGCCAGAGAAGAGTCCAAAAAAACTAAAAATTGTGTTATGCTTGCATATATTTTTAGTGCGTATTTTATTTTAAGGGTAGTTTTTAAAATAAAGGGGTTATTTATTTGAAAATTAATTTCTGCAGTTTTTGAATGCTTTAAAAAGGCAAAATTTCTGGTGCGATTAGTTTATCCCAGAGAATCATGAAATAATTTCTTTGGATATTTAATCTCTATCTACAACTATTTTAGGCGGACTTACAATCAAGGCTGTCGAAAACAACTAGTTCAAAATTAAGGCACACACTGAGTTACTCTTGAATGTTCATTAAAAGACCATATTTCTGTCTTGAGAATGCGTATTGATGCTTTCAAGGAAAAGTCTATAAAAAAATCTTGATGTGCCTATGGGTTCTTGGAATACAGCCGTTTCTTATCTGTTAATTTCTGGACTAAACAAATAATCTGAAAGACTGTACTGATTTTGACACCTATATGTCAGTAAACTAACAATCAAAATTAGTTTATTGTGTAAACGATAATTGAAAATAAGATTATTTTACAAAAATCGCAAAAGCTCTCATTATTTACATTGGTTTTATCTTCGATATTCTGTGACATTAGGACAGTTGATTAGCCTTACTTGTGATGACAAAAAAGTCCAGAATTTGTACATACCCTAATCCAAAAGTCATATATTTTCCATTTGACTCTCCAACACAGTTTAAACTTGTGTTTTTTTAATAAATAATATTTTACACTCTTTTTTTGGTTTTTTATTTACAATAACTTAAATTTAGAAAAAAGTCCCAGTTTTTCAATCAATTGTGATTAATTACCGTAGAACATTATTTATTGTAGAATGGTTTCTGTTACTGCAACATTTATAGCACAACTAGTCGTTTCACTGGTGATGCTATAAATTCTTGGAGAATAAGACGAGTTCAAAATTTTCAAGGAATTTCACGAACCTTAATTTTAAAAACCTGTTTCCTCCTTATTCACTGCAAAATTATTAAAGAGAAATATAAGTACATAAATGAAACTATTGCATATATAAGCTTTACTAAAATGAAACTGAGGTACGAAAGTTATGTAGTCGAAGACCAGTCAGTTTTCTGTTATAATACAGGAATTATTAAGATTGACCACTATGATTAAAATAAAAATATGGACTTTAGACTTTTTTAAAGAAAAAAATATTTTACTTTGTTGAAAGATTTTTCTAATTTTAAATCAAAACAAATTTATAATGACAAAATTTTTAAGGGAGATAAGAAATAATTAGGATTTCCAATTAATTTTGTGTGGTAGTCGCACAAAATGAGAGTGTTCTACACCTTCCATGCTCTGCATAGTTCGGGAAATATTGTCGTAACTCGTGATAGGGTCGGGCCTTCGGTCTCCGCTATGAAACCACGGTGCTCTCCTCCTTATAATGTATTATATTATTTTTATGTTGTAAATAATAAACAAAAAAAATCTCAAAAAACTTTTATTTTTATTCATATGTTATTTTATAAATTCATGCTATTTCGTCTGAGACTGCAATAACATTGCATAAACGAGTGATCTTAAAGTTTAGAAGAACTTATCTAGTAAATAATAATAACTAAACATAAATTTAAAATTATTATGTTGCTTTAAAACAAAATAAAAGAATAACTTAAATATTTTCATATTTAAAGATAATGTACGAAAACTTGGTGTACACACTAGAATGTTCTAAAATACTATTTTAGATTAAATATTGTAAATCCATAGCAAACAAAATACATTTTGAAAATAGTATATTGAGTACTTGCTGGCTTGCGCTCGATATTGTATGTAACAAATGTATCATTCATTTCACGTCTGACATTTAAGATTAAGTTGAGGCAACCATACTCCTAATTGTAATAATTATGGATGTTTAGATGCAGCTATTCTATTTATTCATTTATGTATAGTAGAGGTGCTTCCATCACGAATATTAATCGGCAGCCTTAAATTCTAGATCTCCCACAACTTCAATGTTATATGGGAATGAAGTGAAATGAACACGTGACCTTCCTTTAGTATGTGTAAATTGTGAGCTAGGTTTAAGATTTGATTCCAAATAAGTCGAACCTTTCCTTTCTATATGACAATAGAATAGTTTATCACCATCATCAATGGTCTCTTCTTTAGATTCTTTTTTTCGGGTAACAGTAGCATACCAAGTTTTGCCAAATTTGTCTACAACAGAAACCTGCCCATCAAGAAATGGCGTAGCACTTTTAGGAGTATTTGGTGAAGGATCATTTCTGTTAAGCCAATGCAGAGTTCCAATAAAAGCATGATGAGGTGAAGGCTTGCCGTCTATCAATCTAAGTATAGTAACAGCGCTTTTATCAGGAATATCATACTCATTGTCTTTTGCATTTCGAATATAATAACGATGGCCTTTTTCAGCAGTTGAAGAACTAGCTACTGCAAAAAAAAATTCTAAAATTTTTTTACACTGAAAAAATAACTGTTTCTAAATAGACAACCACTTAGACAAGGGGATTTGTTCATGCATATATCCTGACAGTTGTCGATATCTTAATTTATTCACGAGGTCAATTATGTAACTTTCTCTCTTCACTTCTACCTTTACATTATTGAAAAGCAGATAAAGAAACATGCTGATAAAAAATTTAAACAAAAGAATGTGTTAGTGAATGTGAAGTTGAAAATAAGTGAAAATGCAAGCGAAGGAAGAAAGTTATATCAGAGACACTCTGACTAGCCATTTTTTGAATTTTCATTTTCAACTATATTCTTGCCCTTTCCATTTTTGACAAAAGACCTATTACGGCGATTCTTAACTTGCTTTAATAAGTAAATTCCTATGTTATATTCCGGCTATTGCATTAAAATTATTTATCAAAATATGATTTTTTCTTGAACTTGTCACTTCATAATACGCTTCAATTTTTAAGGATATTATAAGACCTGGTACTCTCCTTATAATATCTCACTGTGTCAAAATAGGAATTTTATATCTCCACAAATTTTTATACCCGTTAATTTTTAGGATATTGTAATAATTAAATTGTGCTCTTTTGTAATATTATAATGTTTTATTTGAAAATTGAGATTTAAATGTGCTGAAACTTTTACGATGTCCAGGAAGTAATTCTGTAGCCTCCATGTTATCTGATTAAACCTCGTTTAATTTTGCATTATATAATAGTCACAATGGAAGCCAGATTTCTGGCGATGTAATTAAGGAACGAATTGTGTTTGATCATTTATCTGAATAATTTATTAATTTTTAATATATTCACGCTCAGTTTTATTCATTAATTTATTTACTTTTTATTTAATTAACAAATCTTTATTATTTGAATGTCACTATTTTAGCCTATTCTATTTACTTTGTGAGTTAACTCTAAATTTCAATATTATTTCTAGAATAAAATAAAATTTTTAAAAACATTTTGCTATTTTCGTCGTCTCGATTACCCCACACATTACGTATAAAGGTAATCGTGGGGGTTGACGTAAGCTTCTAATTTTACGCTATAGAAAATAATTCTAAATAAAATTGTTTATCTGAGAGTAGTTATTTAGAGTTTTAGTTTTTTTTACTCTTTAGGGAAATGCTATAATTCTTATTCATTTCTAATGATCAAGGTCTCATTTTATTAATCGAAGGATTTTCTAAAATTCTATTTAAGTGGTCTTAATTAAAATTTAAACTATGATTTTCGCAAAAATAATGGGTGTATGAATTATCAATCAATTTTTTTAAATAAAGTCCACCTAAGTAGGACTTTATAGAATCCTTTGAAGAATAAAATGAGGCCTTGATGATTAGGATTAAATAGAAATTTTAACTTTTCCCCAAGGAGAAAGAAAAAACTAGCACTTGAAATAACTAATGTTAAATAAACAGTTTTAACTAGAGTTATTTTTTTCTGAAGTGTGCTTAAAAGCCTCTATCAATATTTACAGAAATTAATAATAGATATATTTTTGTCAATTTTATAAATCATTTTAAAGATAGGCCACTTTTCTCCATTTACACCCTACCCCTAATACAGATTATATGTCTTTCCACAGCCCACTTTCCACTTATTCCGTAATATTGTTCTAGACGTTGCTAGTTTCCGTAAAGTTGTCAAATCAGTTCCTCGCTAAGATCAGAGCTAATTTAAAGTTGGCTAGAATTCTGAACTCGCCCTTGATTATTATACTGTATTGCTAATGCTAATACACGTATCTTTAATAATTTAATTTAATTTTACTGTTAACTTTTATACAATCAAATGTTTTGCTTTTGCTTTACTAAAGAATGAACTTTCATTTTTCGGCCTGTTAGCTCAGAAAATTTGTTTTTCACCTCCAGGATTTACAGAATTTCTCTAAAAAAATTTCCTTGCCTCGCATTGCCAACCTCTGCCTCCCTAGTTACTATCTAATACTTATCTAGTCATAGTTTACAATATTTTGAATTTCGATTGTATATACTTTTTTCCTATTAATCATACAATCTTTTTATTTGCATTCCTCTTTCTTTTCCTACCCTCCATCACAACCTTTCCAAACAACAACTTTACTCATAAAAGCGCCCTTTAATATCATGTTTCATGCAGACATACCTTCTTTGTTATCCTAATCCTTTCTACTTTTTCGCAATTCTCTAACAAGGGTTCTAACCCTTGCCTACTTCTCCTCGAATAATTTGCACACTGTCTGCTAATTAGGGGACCAGCACTTTCTCCTTGGCTACCTCATACAGCTTCCTCCCCTCCCCAGAAATTTTGTCGTATACTTACACGCCCAACTCTCTTTTAGAATCTCTGAACTTGTTCATCCCGCCTCTCTCCTGACAATGGAATAAGGCCTTTCCTTTCAATCCCTTACATCTACTCTATACAGTAGCACACTCATCACCAGAGAGTTAAACAATTTCATTCTTCTATCAAAATTATCTGAAAATAACTTCTTTTTCAAACCTCACACCTGTCTTATTACCACATCTGCTCTTCTCACTCTCTTTTATGTGACCATCTACTCACCCATTTTTTTGGAACAAGAAGCCTAGGTACGGAAACTCTTTCATCTCTTGCACCGCCTTTCCCTTTAACTTAAAATCATCTCTAGTATTATTTCCATTAGCTTCCCAGAAGACCATAATCTCGGACTTTTCCACATTTAGCTCTTTCCTTTTCTTAACTAGGTATCTTGCTAACCTCTCACCCATCCCTATCAATTCCTTATTGCTTCCTACTAGTACCACTTTGTAATCTGCATACGCGATTGATAAAATTCTAGCCTCTCCTATCGTAACTTCTCCTATGGCTCCGGCCGCTAGCTCACTTTCAATATCCACGGTTGAAATCACAAAAAGCTTTGAGCTAAGTGGATACTCTTGCCTTATGCTTCTACCTATCACGCATCCACCCGAAATCCCCTACCCTGAAGAAAACGCTCCTTTTGTATTCACTAAAAGGCATCCACACTGGACCCATTCTTATTTTTTGTTCAGCATCCTCCCAGAGCCTTTAAAATTGCCCCGCCTGTATCTATCTTCTTTCTTATATAGTGACACTATTAACCACTGTCTCCGCCCAATCAGAAATCCCTCTCCCTCTAAGTTAAAATTTGAAACTTCTTTTACAAGTCTACATGAGCCGTTCAGCGCGAACAAATTATTGGTGGATAAGAAATAAACTTTTAATTACTTTCTGAAAATCAACCATTTCTTGTTACTTGAAAAATTACAATATACTAACCTGCTTTACCAGAAGTTGAATGACCATGACGTTCGGTTTTCTGACGACGAGGCGTGCTAGATTCACTTCTATCTGTAAGACATAATATAAGGAGTTTTATTGAAAAATTTTTGCAACGAACTCCCATATTTTTTTATTGTTTCAAAAAAAAACGAAGGTTTCAAATTTTGATTAAAAAATATATTTTAAGACTCTAGGCACCCTCATAATGTGTTTTTAGAGTATTATGATATTTTGACATCTGACTGTTCTTTGGCAAATGTACAAATATCAATAACTTGGACCGTTGTTCAAAAGTCAGATTTCACGGAAAGTGAATATAGTAACGGAAAATAGGTGAAAGCTAAGATTGTTTCCTTGTGCGTCTTCAGTATTAACGGATTATTTGGAAAAGGTAAATAAGTGTTAAGAAAGATTTTTAATTATACTTTTGTTTATTCTCTGGCATTTCCATCGATGTCAAAAAGAGTAGATCAATGTTTTGTCCCGTAGAGGTAAGATTTTTAAATTTATTATTAAATATTTAGAACATATAATTAATTAATAAATTTAAAAAAAATGTATCCCATTTTTATTTCTTTTAATTAAACGTACTACAAAACGTGGTTGTTTCTACAGAAACTACATTTTTAAGATGTTTGTACGCGGAATACCTTAACATTGGCAAAATAAAATATTTAGGTACACTTCTATCTGCTATTTCAAAGCATTAATTACGTATTTTATCTAAATTTTTGCTTTTCTTTCGAAATCCACCAAAACATTTACAAAATTTACTGGTATATTATCGTTTTCGTATATTATTATAAAATTCAACGTTTAAGAAATTTTTGAAAATTCTAGAAATGTATTCATTTCATAAAGGAATTTTTCAAAATATACACCGAGGGAGACATTTAATTGTACTATCAATTTTGACCTTGAGGTAAATTTTCTGGTCAAATGGAGGTAAGACCCTTTTCTTAAATGAGAACCCCTATTTCTGAATGCGGATTTGAAAAGAGCGGAAAATTTCACGCTAAAAATTACCTGTGGAAAAATGGTTTTGGTGCCCTTGGAAAGGTAAAAAATTAAAGTCAAATGTCTGAGAAACGAACAGATGCCCTTTTTTTAAATTACCTGTGTTTTTCGGGGTAAACAAACGTTCGAAATACTTCATAAAAGTCGATGAAATGTTATGGTGTACATTAACTTGACCATCCTGGCCTTGAGGTCCAAGACAATTCAGAAAAAGGGCATCTGGTCGTTTCTCAGACATTTTACCTTAATTTTTTACTTTCCCAAGGTCACGAAAACCATTTTTCCACATGTCATTTTTTACTTGAAAGTTCCCGCTCTTTTCAAACCCGAAGTCAAAAATAGGGGTGCTCATTCAAGAAAAGAGACTTACCTCCAGTTTACCTTGAAAATTGACCTTAAGGTCAAAATTGATGATACAGTCAAATGTCTGCCATTTCTATGTAGATAAAGTATTTAAGAAGATATTTGGGATTATAAATTAAAATGGGTCACTCTGTATATATAAATATACCGGGTGATTTTTTTCACTTGAAACTTTCAAATGAATTGAAAAATAGGCCCTTTATGAAAAAATGTTATAAAGAAAAATTTGATTACTCTGAGGAGTACATCTACTTATGTTAAAATCGGCTCTCCCGCAACGCCCCCTGGAGGTAGGTATGGGGGCAGGTTCGAGAAAAGTGTTAAAAAAGAAATTCGAAAAGAGAAAAATGTTTAAAACTAATCATACGCATTTTTATCCAAAGAATCCAAATATGCAATAAAAAATAGGGGTTCCTATTTTAGATTTCGAACTTGGCCCCACCGCTTACCCAGGGGGCATCAAAAATTAAAATATTTGGCTTACAATTCATGCATTTTCTTCAAATTTTTTTTTTTTTTGGTAGGAAGAAAAAAATTCATTTCTTTAATTTAAAATGAGTCTTTTAATTAAAAATTAATTTTTATTACAAAAAATGAATGTGCATTTTTTTCTACTTCTGTTTCTTGCAAAAATTTATATTTTTTTAGTTTATAATTGATCTTTTTTAATAATAAACATTTTTTTTGTAGAAAATTAAGCATTTCGGTTAAGAGTTTAATTATTAGGTTAAAAATTCTTTTGAAAATTAAAATTTTTCGTCGAAAATTATTGCATTTTTTAAAATTAGTCTTTTAAGGTATATCATTAATCTTTTTGGTTTTAATTTTATTTCGTTGACTGAAAATGCCTATTCAATTTTTTGTCCAAATATTTTTATAATATTTATATTTTACATTTTATATCGTTATTATTACATTTTTTGGCAGAAGTTCCTCTTTTGATGAAATTGCAAGTACTTGTTTTCAATTTTTGTATTAAAGGTGTATCATTTTAGTTAATAGTTAATCTCTGGTCTGAATTCTTTATTTTGCCGAAAATTAATTTTTGTATTAAGATTGTAGTTTTTCCATTTTTGAAAAATAAAATTGCTCCTTTTCAGTTAAAAGTGCACTTTTGATTTCAAGTCATCTTTTTTCACTCAAAATTTTTTTTGAAAATTTTGTTTAAAATTTAATTGTCTGGTTGAAAACCTTCTTTTTAGTCTATTTATTATTTTGAGTAAAAAGGCAATGATAAATTTTTCATTTATTAAAGCATACTTTTTTGACAGTTTTATATTGCACGCAAATGTGACATTCTTTGTGTCTCTCTTTCAACTGAACCTCATTTCTTTATTGTGTATGTGAATTTAACAGCATTACTTCCTTCAAGTTTTTTGAATTACCGAATGGGCATTGCGGATAAACGGAAATAATGCTTTCGATATTTTATTCACAACCTATTTTTTAGAAGAATATTTATCATTTTTAGATTCCCTCACAAAATTCTTTTGTCCTAAATTTACATATTTTGGTGTGCATCTTTTGTGGACATCTTTTTTGCAAGGACTCTTAACTTCTAAAAAAGTGTTTAATTTTAAATGATCAATTCGAAAATTTATAATGCTTACTGTTTTTGGCTTTAAATTACTTTAAAATTAAGAATTTTTCAACATTCAAAAATACATTTAATTGGTTTTAATTTAATATAATTCACTGGTCAGTATGTCATATTTACAAATAACAAGAAGAAAAGAATTTTCCGTTTCAATTAAAGGAACTTCCTTTTAAGGGTTCCTTTTTAGTTCATTGATATCCGATCGATGGCCATTGGTGCGTGCCAACGTTTTGAATTGCGCATGTGCTGATATGCGCGGGCCTATTTGAAAAAAATTAATGTGTTTAAGAATGACATAAACTCTTTGAAAACCTTTTAAATCCCTTTTATTTATTGAAACAGATTTAGGAGTCTTCTAAAATAGCCCCAAATATGTCCAGTTCTTTGGAATGATATTCTCCTTAATATTTGGAATTGCTTTAAAATTCCTTGGGATCTTTAGAACTACACTGATGCCTTCGAGAACTTTTGAATAACCTGAAAATTATTGATATTAATTTTAAAAATCTTGCAGCTTTTAATTCTACCTTTGTGCGGTTTTCCTTTCGGGGTAAGTGAAAGTCACTTCGTCAGGAAGTCAGTATTGTGGGAAAGGTGTTATCGACTTTATGTTGATCTAGGATTCCCGCATTATATTTCTAATAGTAATGCCGTTTCATACGAGACTGTCTAGACATCGCATCGAAAAATCTCGGGTTTTCTCGTATCAGTATTGGTTTTGGAGACTTCAGTCTCGGTTTTGTCTCGTATCGTTTTGGTATCGGAGAACCGTTGTATCGCTTGGATCGTATCGGGATTTTGAGAATGGACAGCCAGATGGTGGCTTTCTACGCAACAACAGTGGAAAGGGACCGGCTACGAGTTTCAAATACCTTAGAACCTGGAACCTTTCCTTTTAATTTTAAGTTATTCACGTTCAAATGAAGGAAATATATTTTCCCTATTTTATTTTATCTAAAAATATTTTTCAGTTTCAGATAAAAATCTGCACTATAAGTTTATGTTTTAATTGAATTATTTTTAATGTAATTTACTATTATTTTTTTGCTATGTTTCTAGAATAGAAAGATATGAATAACAATCGATGGGTTTTACGAAGAATAGGCTATACTTTCGTTACCATTAAGAATTAGTCTAACACTTAGAATGAGGAAAATACAGAATTGGTGAACTCGGGTAAATTTAAAAGTAATGTTTTAATTTTGCGCGACATATGCGACTTTGTCTAAGATTAGAGAGATTCAAGTAAGCAAGAACGATGGAATATGGGACAAATATTGAAATAACAAATGCGTAGAATAGTAACTAGAGTTTAAAAACAATCTGTGTAAATTTGTTACATTTCCATTGTAAGGAAGGGGGAGGGGTCGGAAGACGGCGGATGTTGCGTTACGTAATTTAAGTACGGCCGCAAAACTGCAAACCGTGACATCTGCGTAATGCTAAGAATTGCAAATTTAAAGTAGTCAAGCTAAAGTCCAATAGTCAATTTGTACCACTGGCAGAGATTTCACAAAGAGCATCCTTGTCAAACTATCCAGACAGCCGTACGAGCTACCTCTTATGAAAAACTATACATAGAAAATATAATCTTATACTTGTTGCTTCCATTTTTTTTATTTTGTCTTGCAAGTCCACAAAGGATGAGTAGTATAAAAGTAAACGAATAGGAGTATAAAAGAAAATTTTTTTTTTGTCTCTTGGCCGCGCTGAAGCCTCGGTAAGATATACAATCCAAACTTTGCAAGTTAAGGCCCAACAATTCAAAATTAAATAGAAAGCTACGTCCAACGTGAATAACAGGATCTACGACAGCGCTGCGGAACTAAAAAGGAAATGTAACTCATTACACGGTAGAATTTTAAAGCCACCATGAAGTGACTTATTCACATCAATACTTCGTTTTCCAAGATGAAAATATAAGAGAGACGATGCGAATTTGAAGGTATTTTCTGGATTCAAAGCCAATTAAATAATACTTTTCTGAATACAAGTGATAATGCGACAATAAGAAAATGTCTCATGTACGGTACCCAAGTTTGTGTAAGTTTGTACAAACTGCTGTGCATAAGCAGCACGAGGAGCGAAAGGGCGATGTAGCCCATTAGGCAAAGGCGCATTAGCTAATGAATCGTACTGACTGAAATTGATCTAGCGTCTCATCAAGCAGGTAATAAATCTTGCTAATCGATTAAACGTCACCCATCGCGAGCCGGAAGCCGAGTCGGTTCTGTAGGATGGTTCTACAATGATCTTTACCTTTAAAAAAGTATCCAGAGGTAAAACCTTTATTCCCAACTGTGCCGTCTGCCACGTAAGGTCATCCGCGGCTAGCGTTCACAACGGACAATATTGTGTAAAGCCACTTGCGTAAATTCCCCTCTCATGTGAAATTCCAGGACAAAAGGAGCAGCAGTGCTGGATCGTAGCTTTTGTAGCCTAAAAGTTAGATTACCCTACCAAAGGATTTCTTCTATTGGTGACACGGTAGGGCAGAGAACGTAGAAGATTGCCACCTGCGGGGGCTGACAACATGCAAACCGACTACTTACACAGGAATGCCACGGCAGCGCAACATTTTTAAAAACTATCATTATGAGTACTAGATGTGCTGCCAATTTGAATAAGAGATCGGAGCGACCATAACTTCTTCTGACGGGATGGTCTTTCGCCAGAACCTTGGGTGGATTTCCCGGAAATTATGACAGTAACTCAAGACGAACTTTAAAAACAAAAGCGTCCGATCCATTACGACGATGCCAACTTATATTCAAGGCCTAAAGCAAATAACATGGTAAAACAGGTGCAATCACTAGCATCACCTGCACCGCACTCAGCAAATGCGGTGAAAGATGAGCTTCATGTACTTGCGATACGAGACGGTATAGACGAGCGGAGGCCGCATCTGGTGGATGCAGCAGGGTGTCTTTATCAGGGCTGACAGTCAGCATCTTATCATGGGCTTTTATGATCTGCCCTACAGTTTGTTGATTAAAAACCATTGATGAAAAAAGCTCAGCGGAAATTTAGTGTGTAAGAACTGCCGCTAACCATGATATTAGGATCCGATATATTGAGAAGATGCAGAAATATTCTGAACTGACGCTAGAAATCATGACCATATAAAAGTAGAACAAAGTCACCATACACCCGACCGCAATGAACTCCACTGAACATACTCCGTGGGGAGAGTAAAAACTTCTATCTCGCGTGAAATATTATTTTAAAAAACCTACTTGCTACGAAGGCAACACACTTTTCGCCCGTGGCTCGCTTCACGCGCCGGGTTTAATGATCTGTTTTCCCTATTCTGCCCTTTGGTCTAGGACAAATTATTTTCAGATCAAATTTAGGCGATCAATTTTGTCAGCAAAAATTTGATTGTAGCTTGTCTTATTTTTCCAAACAATTTGATTGCTTTCTTTTTAATTTCAAAAAATGGCTTACGATATGTCTTATAAAAAACAATCTTAACATGAGAGTATGTACTGTTGAAAGTTACAATTTAAAACTTGTTACAAAGGTGTCAAGGTGCCAGTGTCGCGCAACGAGAAAAGTAACTTGCTGGCGGTTATGACATACAATTTTGATTTTCTGTTGAATAACAACAATTTCTTGTTAGTTGACAAAATGTTAAAAATACTAACATGGATTTCTACCGGTTTCCATCTTCGCAGATTCGTCAGCATTCCTTTTTAAGATCTCTCTTTGTCTTTCAGCACCTGCATCTGAAAGAAATAATGTAGGGGTTTTCATTAAGGAACTTTTTTAGCGAACCCCAAAAATTTGAAATCGGTTTCCACAAATCCCCACAAAGCCCCACTAGTTTAAGATAAACGTGTGCAAATTTATTAACTTTTTTCGTTATATTAGATCTTAAATTTGAATCATCGTTTAAGTGTCTCAATATCTTCATTAAGGGTATTCACAAAAAAAAACAGAAGCAGCGGTATTGCCCTGAATTTTCTTTAAAATTCAAACCGCGAAAAACGATGCTTTCGCATCAAAAACAGCTGATGATGGCGTAGCAAATCCAAGAGACGGATCTAGTATCATTCGAAGATAAACAGATAGAAACTTTTAAAATCCTCGCTGACGACATTGCGGAAAATGCGTCTCGCATATTCCATTAAATATATTTAATGTGAATGCTCAGTCTCTCTTGACTCATTATCAGGAATTTAAAAACTTTTTCCAGGCTTGCTCAATAGCACTTGATCGCAGTTTCTAAGACTTGGTTAACTCCTAATCATCCTTGTAGTATGGTGACCCTGGATAATTACGTGCTCTTTCGCCAGGAGAAGGATAAAATAAGTCTGTTAAGGTGCATGAAAGGCTTGGTGGTGATGTTAGGGGAGGGAGGAGTTTTAAAGGCGAACTATCCTATACTGAGTTTCACCTTTAAGAGGATGGTACTGGCATGTTTGGAATGTTAGTTGGTGTTGTCAGGGTGACTACTATTTTTCAGCCACCAAATGCCCGGCTATTTCACGATTTTTCCCCAGTTATAAATATCAAATTTGCTTTTACTAGAATCGCGAATGAATCGCAATAACATACGGTTTTTCTATGTATATCTTTATGTATTTATATTTTTACAAATTATAGTCATGTATTAATATACAATATTACACAATTACGTTGTAGTACGTATAAGAAACGCAAAATTTTTGGTATATTGTAAACAAAGTGCTACAATTCAAATGATTTGTATTATAAAACTATAGAAATATAATGTTATTGCATATATCCTTAGAATAAGTGAATGTGAAAAGCTCAAATAGAAGTAAGTACGTGTTGAATATGACCTACATTTAAAGAACATTATTAAGAATAAGTAAAAACTAATTTAGGTATCGAAGAGCGCATATCAAAAATTTCAAATAAAAAAATTTCTAGTTTCACCTTGATAAATTAAGAGGCATGCAGATTTTAGAAAGCGCTGCCTGTGAATACAAAAACTGACAGCAACTTAGCTTCTTTAATTTTCAGATCTTTTTCTTCTCTTTCTATCTTCCTCTTATTTTCTGCAGTATTTTCTTCTTTGGTCCTATTCTTTTAGCTCTCTTCCAAAGCATCTGTACATTTTCCATGGGCATTTCTCATCAAAAGAATTAATTCCTTAGAGATGGTCAAGAAATAAATACCTTTTGATTTTGTTGAGGCATCGTGTATGATTCGATGTGTTTGATGTTTTCGATGTTTCTTCTTAAAGATTTTCCACAAGGTTTTGACCGTTAATAGAAAACCCTATTTCTAAGGCAAAATTTTCATTAGATAGTGTAAAAAAAGCTTTATTAGTTTTCTAAGGTTTGCCGTATTTCTGGTCGCCTTGAAAGAGTTTCTAATCAAAGGTCGTCCAATCTTACATTTTTTGTAAGAAAAGATTTTCAATTGCAACTGATTTTCTGCTGATTTTACAGAAAAAGATATTTTTACCGGATTTTTGACAAGTCAGAGCTTTTGTTAAGGAATAATCTAAAAAAGCTTTTTATATTAACTTTGACACAATATACTAAAGGTAGTTCCTACACTCTTGCTTAAATCAAAGAGTTTCGTTAGGGCTCGCGCCTATGCATTTTCCCAATGCGTCACGTGTGGCATAACTAAGCTCAATGTATGTTTCGTACATCAGATTAACATATAATTTGCCCTACTTTTTCATAACATTAATGCGGTGTAACGTCCTTTTCGCCATTACGTCTTTATTGAAAAAAGTGCCATACAATTATTTACTAAGAGCGTCAGAGTATCGTATAAAAATGGTGCTAATGGAGCATCCGAACGATATTCAGTTAGAAATGGTTCTAAGTCGTCAGCTAGAGATTTAAAAAATGCAAGCTTCTGTAGCAACAGGTTGTCTTTTAATGCTTCAGCAATTATGTTAAAGCTGTTACAGGTCAGTGCTTCATTTGTGCCTGGAAATTGCTCCCCGTATTTTTTCAAATTTGGTAGAAGTTTTTGCATTCTTCTTAAAACTTTTGAGTTTTCAATTCAAGGAACTTGACAAAACTCCAGGGATAATACCTTTGGTTCCGTAATTTCAGCAAAATCCCCACGACGCGCAGGTGTTTCTTTATAAAAGTTGTAACCTGCTCTTAAAAATTGAACTATACCCTAATTTATTTTTTTAATGCCTGTCTTGAAAGGTCCATGAACTACGTGAAGGCAGATGAATTTAATTCTAGCAGTTAGGTTAATGAACATTAGGTCGTAGCTCCGAGTTGAACAGACGCATAAGCTTCGAGGAGATCAGTTGCTATCGTATGGTGAAGAAAAACAAATGTGAAGTCCTGAGGACAGGCTTCATTTTTATCATTATCCCAGAAACAAACATTCACACATCCATTTGACTTTGCTGTGTTATTTTATTTAAAGCCTTATCGAAACCAATCGCAATAAGTTGGCGACTCTTAACTTGTTTCACGAGATTTTTGTAAAAAAATGGAGTAATACCACAAACGCCACTGTTCCCAATCTTGTCCTTATGCAATCTCATATTCTTTGCATCTTGACTGTCCGGGAACATTCTCGGGAAAAGAGAAGTATTGCTTTCAGCAGTACGCAAGGAATTTTAATTCTTTACTGCTTCTAATTCTTAAGTTTTCGACTTAAGTCACGGTATCATTAGTTGCGTATAAGTCAAGAAAATTTGTTTCCAAACGAGTATTAGGCAATACATCATCTCGTAAAAAATTTCTCGCCGATTGAGCGGCCACAGATGATGGTTGGTCTAAAATTACTGATTCAGGAGTAGACGCAGAGGGCACTTCTTTGAAAGGTGTAGAACTATGTAACGAGTTCACTGAAAATAAGCCTGGAATAAACAATGACTTCTTAGCAAAATTTATTAATTCCGATTTGAAAGGAAATTATCTATTACATAAGGTACACCATGCATAAAAGTTTTGCTTTTCCTATTCCACCCACGGAAATTCAGTTTTCCAAGCTACTCGGAAGGTTGTCTGGCTCTTTATTGTAGATAGCTGGTAGATGAATCTGAAACTTATTATAAAAGAAGAATTAACACGAAGAAAATATAGAGAATATTAAACACTATTAATAAAATGATTGAAGTGTTGGCAATAATAATAAAATACTTTAGACGCTTCGACTCTACGCGGATAATTAAAATATTAAAATTATATTTCCCAGATGTGGACCACGAATCGTTTTCCGAAACGTTTGGAGCCATTACGTCTAATTTAAATTATTTTAACTGTACCGTAAAGTATAATTTTAAATAGTAAACTTATGCGATTAACTTATAATTTAAAAATATTAAGTTTGTATTTATAACTTTTATCATGATAATACAAAATAGGCAACTAACCTAAAACTTTAAATGGATTATGTATGACCTACAATCTTTTACCTATAATTTTAAAATTAAATTTCCAAAAAACTGAAATAGCTTTATAGAGACGCGAAATTTTCAACTTCTATCAAAATATTTTGAATTTTTGATTGATTGAACCACCTTAAGAAAAATCTTTGATCAACAAGCCTCACACAAACTTTGTTTTGCAATAAACAGAATTGGATCATGCTTAACAGTCTTGTTAGTAGAAACAGATTAAACACTATTTGTAACACTAAAATAATATACAAATAAACAATAAAAAACTTACCAAATTATAAGTGAAATATTCGAAGATCCGAATCATCACACTGGCACTGTAAGGACGCGCTCATTCCTTTCTATCATTTTCAAAAAGTGTGATGTTCTCTTTATTGATTTTATTCAGATGAGTGAGCCACGAGTTAATCGTTTCGATACACTGCGATACACTGAAATTACTTATCTCTTTTCGCGTTACTTTTGAATTTCAGCATCCATTTATATGATTTTAAACAGTAAACATTCAAATCTATTTGTCTTCTTATCACACTTAATAGAACAAGTTACATTTTCGGAAACTTTAAATGTGATCCCCGGTTGGAATTTGTATTCCCGGTTTTCCCGATTTTATTTTAATTCCTGGCAAATTCCCGATTTTCTCGTTTTTTTCTCGATTGTCCTCCCAAATGCTACACAATACACTGATCTTATTAGTACACGTATTGATTCAATGATTGCCGGGGAGCTGGAAAAACTTGATTTATATGCATAGCTCGCTATGCCGTTCCTGTCTAATCTGACCTTATAATGATTAATTACAAAATCTCGTGCCCAGAATAAATTGGTTTTATGAAAACACATACGATAATAGGTGTAAACTGACCAAACTAAGAACAGCATCAGAGTCGATTATACATCATACCTCCCAAATTTGAATATCCTGATGGCAACTTTCCTCTAAATGATTTATTAAGCACATTCGAAGTTAGTTGTAGCTGAAAAGGGCTATTATTCGCCCAATTCCAAAAAATACTTCCCCTAAATGTCCAGTAGATTTTCACCCTATTACCATTCTATGCGCCGTATCTAAACCACTTAAAAAAAATAGTTTACAGTCAATTATATGTATGTCTTGATTTCCAAAACTGAATCGATCCAATGCAATCCGAATTCAGGGCAAAACACAGTACACTAACAGACACCTTTAAAGTCACCAATGATTATAAAATGGCGTTAGGTTATAAAGAGGTCACGTTTGCTGTATTACTGGACTTTTCTAAGGCATTTGATTCTGTAAACCACATACTCTTCATGCCTAAGTTGAAGACGTAACAGCGTAAAATTCTTGAAATATTATATATTTTTAACTATTACAAACTGACGGATAGTTATTTCTGATATGGATAGTGTTAAAAATGCATATTGTAACTAAATATATACCGGCTTAGTATAGGTCAATCAAAAAATGTCCTGTGTTTGAGCGTTTATGTTGAAGTAACAAATGATCATAAATCAGCAACTGGAAATTCTGCAAATCTTCTTTCGTTACCTATTTGATTAAGGGAGGATCGGTCCCGATGCAGTTGTAGCAGTCAATGAGTTTACGTAGCCTTTGGCATTAATTTTTAACTTAGTAATCTCGAATTGTCTGAGTTATTTTGTAATGCACATTATAGCTGCGGTAATACGTTCTAAAGCTATCTGACGTATCTGACGCCTTTCAGCATTGCAAGCAGAAGATTTTCTGGGTAAACGAAATATCCATTATTTTGGATTAAGCTAACAGTAGTACCTCGGAGATCATCTTCAAGGAACCTAGTCACTTCGATACTTTTCTACAAGTTTTTGAATTTGTCTCTGCTAGTTGGATGATACTTCATTTTAAACCACATGGTACCATAAACGCGCATGATGAAGGTGAGAAGTACTAGCAATTCAAAAGAGCTATTTTCTGTGTTGCTATACTTTAGGGGCGTTCTGCTTGCTCTTGTGAGCCACCTGACACTACTAGAATATTCAGCAATTCAACAGCATTCAAATGCATAATTGTTAAATACTTGCATGATGTTAAAGATTTACCGATAGGAACAGAGTATTCAAGAGGTCCAGGTCTTTTACCATCTAACTTCTCGAATAAATGATTAGCATTTCTATGAAGCCCACAAACATACCATTGTAGCAGCCTTTTTAGAGCTTTCTTAAATCTTCTTATAGTGCCATTGTTTCTCCAGTATTAGTAGGGCATCTATCGCACCAAAAACAATCTTAGCATTTAGGGAGCATTCAACATAGGACGCTGATGGAGTTACATGCCTTGAGTATTATTAGGTTATTGAATCAGAGATATGTGCTCTTGTACTTTTTATAATTGCTGCAATATCCTGTCACCTGTTGCTCGATAACTTTTTTTTGGCCCTTCCTATCGTCAAAGTGAAACTTTTTCGTATACATCTGGTTAAGATCTTTATTTTGTTACACCTTCATTTTTTTCAGAAAAAGGATGTAAATTCGAAAATCCGGTAAACTTTAGCTCCAGTGATTCTTGTAAAACACATTGAGACAGATTAGAATTCAAAAAATTGTAAATTTGACCTGAACGTATTATATTTGTCCATAAACTACGTATGTTTTTTAATTATTTTTGTGTGTAAAAATAGTTCAGGTCTAGTTACCCTCTTTAATGCTCTTTTTCCTACAAATATTTAAATACCTTCATCCTCTTTTATGTGTGCAACACGTATTTTCTTTCTTTTTTTGCTTGACTGTAGACTTATTAAAAAATTTCATACATAATTTAGGGGTGGTTCACCCCCAACTCTATTTTACTTCCTTCTTTCTAAAACTATCTTCCTACTTGTCTTTGTGCATAGAAAGTAGGTATTATCATACATGCAAAATCAGAAGTGTTTAGGGTTCTTTTTATGAAACTTTAGGGGAGTGTTTATGACTTTCAAACGAAGGTTTTCATTGTCATTAGAACTATGCGCAAACAACTTTATCTTTTCCGATACGCCCTATTACGCATTGGAATCTAAGACCCCTATCCTTGAGGGAACACCTGGAGTACCTTCCTTGTAACTTCTTAAAATCTGTTAAAAAATTTATCTGGCCCTAGAAAATCATGCAAAATAAATAAAAAAAAAATAACCTTCATTGAGAGAACTTGCATGAACCGGCCGGTTTGATCTTGGACGACGAACTACATTCCATTCGCTTCCATCTGTAAGATATAATATTAGGATTTTTATTGAAGAATTTTTTTAATGAACCCTAACAATTTGCTTTTTGTCCAAAATAAAGAAAGGCCCAATGTATGTCCAAAGTTAGTTAATAATAAAAAACAAGAATGATCAATACATTTGTACGTTATTTAAAAATCAAATTTTATCAAAAGCGAATATAGTAACTGGTAAAGGTAGGAAATATAAGATTATTTTCTGGCGCGTTTTCAGTATAAACCCATTATTTAAACAAAGGTTAATAAGTGTTAAGAATTATTTGCAATTATACTTCTGTGACGTATAACTTATTATTAAAAAATTCCATGAAGCACTTTTTAGGGAGTGTCCATTTCCCGGCATTACCAACGGTTTTAAAAAAAAGCAACTTTTTTCCCTTAGGTAAGCAAGAAAAAAAAGAATATTATTAGTTAGAAAGATATGTTAAAATTATGAAACTTGTAATTAAAATAAAAAATTGTCAGACATAAATATGAAAATAGCATTTTTTAACCATTTTTAGAGCAGATAATCAATCATTAATATTTAATTGATAACAGTAGTATGTATCCCAACTTTATGCATATTGGTAAAATAAAATACTGAGGATCACTTTTATCTGCTATTTGGAAGCATCAATAGCATATTTTATTATTTTTGTAATCATATTCCGAACGCGTAATAATATATGAGAATAAAACTTGACGAATAACTTTAACTATATTTTTTGCATTTCTTACAAAAATATCCATTATTTTACTTTTCTAAAAGTAAATTATTTTAAATACTGTTTGCAAATAATGTGGTGAAATATTAAAAAATTCAGAGAGTACATACTTGACTAAGTTTTAGTTTGTGATTGATGCAATAAAAAATATATTTTTTTTGCAATTTTTATTGGGCTTTGGCAGTGTGCTTTCAAAGATTCTTTTTAAGTAACTTTAAAATCTGCGCAGAGCAAACTCATACGAGAAATATAGGACGTGTATGACAAATACTTCCAAAGAACTTGAAAGGAGGTCTCACAAAATAGAAAATTTTATCAAAAAATTAAAAGGTGAAACCCGAAGTATGTGCTCTTCAAGTAAAATTTTGAAATCAAATATTTTCTGAGAGACTGCAAACCGAAAATAATACGTTACGTAAGTTATGTACGGCCCCAAAACTAAAAACTCAAATCTCAGCAGAAATCTGTTTAATGAAATTCCTCTTTGCAAACCGTGGCCGACTTTAATCCGGGTGATTTTAGGAAAGCCAACTTTAGCTCATACATCATGGACGGACCTCTCACATTTCTGTTAAAGAAGCCGTGCATGCTGTTCTCGAGCTTACGGAAGTTTTTCCCTCATGCTTTCTTAAAACGGGCTTTCACGCTTTCAAAAATGAGTAATCAAGATAGATGCTTCTTGACAATTTTGAGAAGAGGGTCTTGTCCATTCGCCATTTGTCCCGGAGCGGAATAGTTCTGCATGACTCTTAATACTTTTTTAAGCTTTTCGGTAGTGATGGGTGGGCATTCTTTCTATTATAATTTATTGATGTTCTATGAGTCTTCTTTCAGTGAATGACGAACTTCTAAGAGTTTTCTCTAAAACTGTTCGACCTTCTCTGGCTTGGGCAGATGTTTGAAAGTAACTGGATGGTTTTTAAAGAGTCAAGATGGGCCAGACTAAAACTGTTGGTTTTCTCTGACCATATCTCTCTCCGCTCTAGACTTTTAGCTTCATACAGTAGCCGTATTTTGTCAACCATATGCTGTCTGATAGGAATGTATTCAATCACACACTAACTGCTGGACGCGTACTTTCTTGCTCAACCTGTATATGTGGTGAGTAGACGCATTCGTATTTTGGTCCTACGATCAGCCGCTGGCTTTGTTTTACGTTTTGCATCTGCCAAAGCTCTCGTTGCATCATACATACCATAATTAATAGTCCAGAGGTCGGACTCTTTGGAAAAATCTCCACGAAGCTCGTCATCCAGTTCAACTAAACCATTGGCTTAAGAGAAACCTGAATTTTGATGACGTTTATGCGAAAAATGTTAGAGTTCTGGTTGTTCCTTTCATCACAGAGCATGTTGTCGCGCAATGTAACCTTTTCGTTTAAGGACCATACTGGGCCCCGCAGAAAATATATATGGGAAATGCCTATACAAATTCTGAAGGGTATTTTCTAATCTTAACAAAAATGTGTCGGTTTAGGAACAAGTTTTTTTGGGAATAATTTAAAAACGACGAAAGCTACAACTTTTTTGTTGAATGACAAAATATGCGCAATCACATTTCTTATAATATTTGTACTGTTGGTAATTAAAATTTAAAACTCGTTTCAAAGGCCACCAGCGGCCGAAGCCGTTTAGAGAGAAAATTAAGTCACTGGTGGTTTATTTTTGAAAAAAATTATAACATACTAACATGCACTGCTATGGGTTGCCGGCAAAGGAGGATTTTCAGCAGGTTCGTCTATAAGAAATAATATAGAGGTTTTTATGAAAGCATTTTTTTAATGACGTCAATTCAAAATGGGCGACTGCAAAAACTCTACTTTTACAATGATTTATACAGAAGCCGCGAGGAATCGAATTTTTGTTACTTTTGCTGCTACGCCTCGATAAATTCAACATTATTTTTAAAATTATTTTTGATTAGCTTTAATTAGCTTTTATTATCCCCCCTCCGACTAAAAGTTGAATAGCTAGAAGAGCGACAAGACATTTCTATACATTATCAAAAAGTTCGGCAAATGTATAGAAATTTGTTTTTTTTTAATGTGTTTTTTACTTTACTTTGAAAATTGGAAAATCTACAACATTTGTATGCAGAGAAAAAAGGTGCGCAATTTAGTTTTCTATAGGAAGATAAAATTTTGTAAGTTAAAACTCAAAACTTGTTTTAAAAGTTTCTAGGGGCCAAGGCCGTTTAGTAAGAATAATTTATTAGCGGTTCTAAAATAAAATTTGAATTTTTTCTGAACCGGAACTATTTTTTTTCAGTTAAGGAAAATTACATTATACCAACTTGCATCGCTTGAACTTCCAGCTCCCGACTTTCTTGATCTTGCACGGCCAGACCATAGCCATTCACTGCCACCTGTAAGATATAATATAAGGATTTTTATTCAAGAATTGTTTCCACGATTCCCGAAAATTTTTTATAGGTCCAAAATAAAGAGTGGCCAAACTTGATGCTAAAGGTAGGTTAATATTTTTTAAAAACACCCACCAGATAATAGCTTCAAAAATTACCACAATTGATTTTAGAGTATAGGCGAGACGCCTCTATAGATTTTAATGAAACGTTGAAAGCGAATAAATAGAACTTTAAGTTGAGAATAAATACGTTAATTTTCTTCACTGCGAAATAAACATCTTATTTCAGAGTGTAAAAATCTGTAATAACTGTTCTCGAAGGCTTTAGGTAACACATGGCAATATCTTTCTTAGAAGAACCAATAATCAAATCAGGTCTGTGGTTAAAGATGCATTCTAACAGCAACTCCAGGCTGCCTGGACAACAAAATAAGGATCAATTGGTCGCCGGAATTGAATGCAGACATTATTAAATGTCACTTTCGGAAAGCAGCACAGCGAGCACTTATCAGGGACGACCAACATTGTCTCTTTGAAGGTCTGCCGCCACTACCTTATATCCAAGTTTAAAATAAGTAACATTGACAAACTGCGGCAGCAACAACTAGCAGCACCTGTAGCGCACCGCGCATATGCAGTGAAAGAATAGGTTCATGAACCTATTATACAAGATGCTATAAAAGAGGGGGGGGGCCTGATTCTGCGAAACTGGTTGAAACGCTCAATGAAGAAAGCCTTAATCTCATGAGAGCGAGCAACTTAATAATTAATGAGAGACGATCTGCCAAAATTTAGAGTCAACAAGGACCTCCTCCAGTTTGTTGGTTGCTTTAACACCGAGATACTTTATCTGCTCTTGCAGGATGTCATAAGTTAATGTACTTCTTTAATTTGGTCGTCAGCTCCGTCACTGACATCGGGAGTCTTAACACAATCACTTGCTTCAAAATATCTGAGTACTGAGTGAACTGTGAAAGGCCAGCTGAAGGTAAAGTCGTTCTGCGACGCAAGGTTGGAGGCAGATTGTGACTGTCATTGTGACCAAATTGCGCGAATATATCCAAAAAAGGTAAATATATCACTCTGCGACTGCTTCTGTAAAATGGACCTGTAAACTTTCTGAAAGCTTGCAGCAGTTCATGTTTAGAAAATCGGACATCGGAACGCTAAACAGCTAGCTGCTCTGTGGCCAGAAACAGTCACATAAACAACTCGCCCAAACATTGGATTTTAGATCTTAAAAATTAGAACGAGGAATAATACATTCTCTGTATGACGACAGTAATTAACAGATAGCAGCCTTAGTAAATGTAAGAGCATCGAGCACAACATTTATGGCTGTACTAAGCTTACCTCACATGAATGCAAGTACGGATAATGATGTTACTAGGTTTATTCACAAACAAATTGCCCTGAACACTGGTTTACTGGAGAGATTTGAACCCTACTATAAACATAGCCTAGTTAATGAACAGGAGAACGAACACACTCTCCTTTACTCTAACAGGACTATTCTGACTGAGCATCCAGTTTGACACACTCGTTCAGATGTCCTCTGGATATATAAACGTGCTCAAAGCGTGAAAATAATGCACATAGACATTCCCCTTCGACATAATATTATGTTCCGATAGATTGAGAAATTCCAGAAATAGTCCGAGCTGTAGCTGGAAGTCATGACCATGTGGATGTTAAATAAGGTCACCATTCACCCGGTCGTGATGTACTCCACTGGGAACTTTTGTGCGAGGTGCGTAAAAATCTTCGAGAAACTGGGAGCTCGAAATTCGCTACATCTAATTCAGAAAGCAGTATTCGTAAACACGTGCTGCATCGTCTAGAGTTTTCTGGACGTGAACATTGGTAGCGGCTACAATCGCCTACTAAAGCCATCCCGCCTACATAACAGAAGGCCGGGCCCTCCAGAATGAATATTGGAACCTTGCAATTGGCTCTCCCGAATAAATCATGGATCTCTATAGGGCTCTCCAGTGTGATCAAGGGATCAATATAGACAAGCTTTCTAATGTGTACACTCGCGAAATAAGACGAATACGCAAATAGAATATTGTTCCGAAATAATGACTGAAATCAGCGAATCTACTTATGACTTGGCGCGTTTGAAGAAAGGATTTAGTAGCCAAGTTTTAGGGTATAAGTAGCTGTGGGTAAAAGGTGGGGCATCATAATATTAATTAGCATCAGCCGAATAACTATGAACTTGAGGCCCTAAAGAAGCTTATTTTAATTGTATAGCTATTTTATTTTATCAGAATATTAGTCGACATGTGTCCTAAGTCGATAACGTGAAGAAACTAAGTGCTTGGCAAACAAAAATTAAAGGCATTCTGCCCTCAAATTAAAAACATTGCCTCCTGATTGTTTAAACAAGGTTAAGAAAAACAAAAAGTTTTGAAATTCTTGAAGCGTTAAGAGTGAAATAAATTCTAAATTAATTATGAATATTCTGTGTTTTCGTGCTTTACTTTACCAAAAGGTTATATTTTTGATTTAAACCCGATAAGATTAACGATTTTTTTACCTTTTCCGGTTGTTGCTGGTCTTTTCAGACTGAAGGCATGTTAAAACGTTCAATTAACATCACAAAAATCTGGTAAAATTCCTGCACTCTTGAACTCTTCTGCATTAAAACACATCATAAAAATTGCACCAAAATTTATACTACTATTTTATGTTCAGTGATAAACACACCCACCTCCGGAAAATGCAGACATATTTAACAAATTCATTGGTCTGAAACGACCCACGATAACCGGATCAAGCTAAGTATTCTTCACGCCTGTAAAACATTCTGATTTCCCATTGAAAATTTCAATTACTCAACACAGGGTGCATTGATGAAAAATACGAAAGTGGAAACTTTTATATTTGGTTATTGCGAATTTCTTTGCGTAAATGCTCTTTCGTCTCTATTCTGTTCCTTGGTCTGTGGCAGATTTTAGATATTGCGAAAGAAACGAAAAGTTTTTGTTTTCACAATTAATTTCATATGTCTTCCTTATTTTTCAGTACTCATTATTCGCAGCCATATACATAAATATGTGCAAATATATTATTCCAATAAATGCATAATCCTATCAAAACATTGTTTTGCAGCAGCAAGCAAATTACCAGAGTTACAGAATCTTTAAAATGAAAAAATTGAATTCAAATTGAAAAAAATATAAACAAGGGTGTTTAATCAAAAAGAGCAAAAAAATTCTAATAAATGATTTTTGGATAGAATGCGTAATTCTTGTTTTATTCGTAAAAAGCAACATTAAAAATAAAAAAAATACAATTTTTGGATAAACGACGCAAAGTATGAATAAAATGGATTGACAAATGTTGTCCATCCATTAAGGAGCTACACGTTTGTCGTGAATAATTATTTGATAGGACGAGAAGTTTTTGTTTCAGTCGTAAAAAATATGAGCAAAAAATTAATAGACAATAATTTATCTTTCTAAAAAGAATAATACATTCGTCATTAATTATTTGAAGACAGAACAAGTACATTTTTTTATTCGTAAGAAAACATAAATAATTATAAAAATTATACACGTTTTAGCGTAGCTCAGATTAAAATTAATTGCAAAATAAGAAAAAAATGTTTAAAAAATTATAATAAATACAAGTTGTACTTTATTTCGCAATGACTGAATAAGCAGTCTCAGGCTGAGGTACAGTTGCGTGCTGAGAATGTGCTCGCTTAAGCCGAAAGAGCTTTAACAAAATATAACTGACAATCACGAAGTTAAAATTATCGATACTTTCACGAGCGCGTAGCGCTAGGTAAATATATTATCGAACGCGAAAGAAATCTCGCGCCCTAGGCTCGCTACTTTAACAAAAGAGAATTTAAAATCACAAAATTAGAGTGGTTAGGTTATAAGATGAAAACAAAAGTTTTCTGTCTTATCAAAAAGGTTGTAAAAAGTTTCTCGATCCTTCTTATATGTTATTTTATACAATCAACGAACGTAAACTTGCCACCAAGCAAAGCGAGAGCGGCAGTTACACGAGGCACAATAGCCGTACACACTGCTAAATCCAAAACCAACCTTATCCTACACGATACAGGGTAACGCCACCAATTACAAACGAGCACATTGCCAGTCTCCTCTGAGATTAAACCTAACTATGGTATCTGTACTACACAAGATACTTAAATTGTCACCACTGAGGCAGAAAAAATAAGATTTTCAGAGCGATAGGAAAAAGCCAGGAAATTAAGTGCATGCATGTCTTTGAACTAAAGTTATTCTAATACTAGATTCCACATGACAGTTGTCTGGTATCACGAGTACTGGCCTTATTACATTTTAACACCGCGCCTGACTAATTAAATTTTAGCAGGACGCTTGACTTTTTCGAAGTACCAAGATTGTTAATCGTCTTTACGTCTCGAGCAGTCATACTGTCCACTCGATCTACGAATATGAATCTCTTTGACAAAAACGCGTCTTCTACCTCCTAGTGAGCAAAAAACGCTCTAATCAAGCAGTTCAATTCAAAGTTTAGTTCAAAGTTGTTTATATGTATTTGGGACTTGACCTTTCGGCTAGTACTTTCTGTTCTCGTAAAGCGAATGAGTTACTTTAAAGTATCTCAGAAAAACATTCCATAGACTTCCGTCGTTGTTCTACACAATATACGAAGATTCAATCGACATGAAAACACCTCTCTTACCCTTTCAAGCGTAGAAAGGTAAATGTAACTTTTACTGTAAATCATAATAACTATTGATCTTTTCTTACCAGGGGTGTTAGTTAAACTTTTCCGATTTTTTTAATAAAGAAGACACTTAATCCTCAAGGGAATCTCAAAAAAATTGTATTCAAATTATTGACTATTGAATTCTACACATTTTGCCCATCTGTCAGGCAAATCATGGATACTATTCCAAAAAGAATTTTTCTCTTTGGAGGCAAATTATTCGGCGAGCCATTTTTCGACTTCCTCAAAGTTGGCGAAGCGCTGCTCTGCGAGTGAGTGTCCCATCGATGCGAAAAAGTGATAGTCGGACGAGGCGAGATCTGGAGAGTACAGCGGGTGCGATAATATTTACCAATTCAATGCTTTTAATGTGTTATTCACCACTTTAGCGGTATGAGACGGTGCGTTGTCATGCTGTAGGATAACTTTGCCATGTCTTCGGGCCCATTCTGGCAGTTTTTCGATCAACGCAAAATTCAAATTGATAATTTGTTTTCGGTGGGATGGGACACTAGTCCCATCAAACACAGAGCATTGTCTTACGGACAATGCAGAAAATATTTCGTTTTGAACCGTTCAAGCAGCATTTCATTAATTGTTTTTCGATTTTCCATTTGTCTATCGTTCAGTTGGTGTGGTACCTATTTTCCATACTTTTGGATTTTGCCCATGGCTTTTAAATGTTGGAAAATTGCTTCTCGGGTTACATTTAGTGTTTGTGCCAATTGTTGTTGCGATTGAGTTGGGTCTTCATCCAATAACGCCAGCAATTTCTCGTCTTTAAATTTTTTCGCTGTATCAGGATTTTCATTGTTTGTTAAATCGAAATCTCCACTTTTAAATTGACGAAACCATGTGTCACATGTTTTAATCACTGGAGCATGTTCACCATAAGTTTCTATTAGCAATCGATAAGATTCAACTGCTTTTTTCTTTTAATTAAATGAGAAAAGCCACGAATGCCGCAAATGCGATTTAGTAGGAACGAAACTTGTCATATTCACTGGGGTAAGCAACTATGATGCTATTATTTTGACAAAATGGAATTGTCTATTTTTGAAGGTTATTGTCCATAAAAAAATATGACACAGATGCTAAATCATAGAAATGTATACATATCTCTAGCGACATCCATGAGTAAAACCGGTAAACTTCCAATAACACCCCTGGTATTTCTAATAAACTTTGTTTACTTTCAATTACATCTTTTATTTAAACACTGTAAACTAACAGATTCCCCATGGGGCTGATAAGTGACAAACGCTCCCATAAACAAAAAATTGGTCAAGTATGATCAGCCTCGCCTTTTAATCAGGACATGACAGTCCGTGATACGCACAATACTCTTTGTCCTATCCTCTTTGAAAACCAGAATAGGCATCGCAAAACAAAAATTTAACGTCAATCCTTTACGGGTGAACTTTTATCAATAATATTTTTTCGTATCTTCTTTCGTTTTGCAGGAAAAATTGGTGTCAATGTTATTTCTTGCGATTTAAACAAAAGCTATAAGATCTTTAAAACAAAATTTATAACAACTTATTCGATTCTTTGGTTATTGTTATTTTTAATGATTAAAACAAAAATTGCACAACCTGTCAGAAAATCACTTAAAACTAATGAGTAAATCTTGTTCAGGTAAATAACTTTTCTTTATTCATTTTTTGTTGTAGCTCTTGTCGGTTTTCCAAAATTTTTTTTTTAAGTTTATTAATTTTTATTTTTTTTAACAAAACAAACACTAATAACCCTAGTTATTTTTTACGTCTTGCATAGTTCGCCTACAAAGTTTAATTTTTTATTTTTAATCACATTTTCGAGACTAAAACGAAAAATATGAGAATTATCAAAAAATAATTTATCCTTTTAATTTCAACAATTTTTCTTTGCAATATTTTTTAAATATAGTAAAGGTTAGCTGGAATGTGGAATATTTTACTTTTTCTGAAGATTTTCGACTGATAAAACCAGAAATGTTTTTCAAAAATGGCTGGTTAAGGAAATCATCCTTTCGTCTAAATGAAACTAATATCATGAAATTAGGATACAAATGGAAAACTTTAAAATAGGTTAAGTCTGCTCTTTAAGGATTCTTATTTATAACAGTGGTTATAAATAAGGAAAAAAGGGAGTTAGTGTGAAGTAAAAAAATGTTATTAATGGCATTTGCAGCATTTATAGAGAAACTTAAGACATTGGTTGGCCTCGATGATTTCTTACCAACAAATTATTAGTCTAGACGAATTCCGATTTCATCCTGAAAATCACAGTTTTTTAATAAGAATAAACGGAGGGAAGGTTTGATTCAATCGAAAGATTTCTTTTTGCTTTCAAGAAATCTAACTTCGTTATCGACAATGCACAACTTTTTAATTTTTCTGAGTAATAGATTCTGAGGTACAACTAAGCAAATATGTAAATTTTGTAACCTTCATTATTTCTATGATTAATTACAGCGTTGCGTTCTGGCCCACACGAGAAGTTGGAAAAAGAAAAGTATGTGACCTAATTAATTTCTATGACCAGTCACAGTGGTGTACCCCCTCGTCACAATAAGTTGGTAAGGGGCAGGGATTTAAACAAAATTTTTAATGCGGCTAGTGACAGGGTTGTTTTCCTAGGGGTGCCTTAAGGCCACGCGAGAAGTTCAATAGGGTTGATAATGTGACCGAAATTATTTCAGTAAAGATTTGCGAGGGTGCCCTTTGCCGCCCCATTCGAAGTTAAAAAGGGGTATGAATTTGATCGAAATTATTTTCATGACTAGTTCCAGGAGATCCATTCCCGACCCACGCGAAACGTGAGAAAAGGGAAGGTTGTTGCCTAAATTAATTTTTATGAACAGACGCAGATGCACCTTCCTGCTCTTCGCGGGAAGAGGAAAAATGGGAGGTTGTAACCTAAATTATTTCTATGGCGAGTCACAGGAATTTCTTCACGCGCCCTTCTCACACGAGAAGTTGGAAAGGGGTAGGGATGCAAAAGAAATTATTTCTGTGGTCAGTCGCAGAGGTTGCCCTTTGACGATAACCTAGAAAGGGCAAGGTATCTGACCTAATTTATTTTTATGAGTCACATAAGTGCCGCGCCCTAAAATTTGGAAAGGGTACGGTTTCGAGCTATATTCTTTTCTTGACCACTTACAGGATCGCCTGTCCACGTCAACGAGACTTTGGAAAAGAGCAAGGTATGTTACTAACATTATTTTTGCGACCAGTCACGGGGGTGCCTTTCCCAAACGACAGACTGAAGAGGGGTAGGCAAGTGACCCAATATAATAATAAATAATGTTGATTCGATGATCCAAGTGCACTTGAAAATGATGTCTTAAACAACCTGGTGCACGACTCAGTAAACCCGGATCGTCGACTCATAATTGTCAGTTGTTTTGAGAGTTCGCACAATTTAAATTTTTTTCAGTTCTCTTTTTGTGCGTGCTAAACTGCCTGGTGCATGATCCGTTGCACCCGGGTAGTCTACATGCTATTTGGAGATTTTTCGAGGATTGGGAAACCTAAGGTTTTTTAATTTTTAACGCAAAATCGGTAATTAATTATTTTTTTGAAAAATATCTAACTTTTAACCCGCACCCAAGAATAATTCGCAGAAAATTTATTCATAGGAAATGCACGACTAAATCACAATTAAATGCCGGCTAATCTGGAAACCAATGTCTTGAGAAATAGGTCAACTTCTTTAATAATAGTAATATTAAATTATGTTGGGTAAACTTACCTGCAATATTCAGCAAAACCATGCAAGTGAAGATTAGAAATGCGATCTTCATTGTTGTCACGGTCCAGTAGAGATAGCGATATAGAACAAAAAATTTATTTTTTATAGGAACCTATCGTGAAATGTGACCCGTTTTATAGCTTGTCTGCAGCCGACTGGAGATTCATGACTTCACAATTTTTTATATCTGATAGACTTGTTATTCCTGGAAAATGAATTAGGTTGCACATTACATGTATTCTTTTTCAGTAGAACTAAATAGTGAAAGTCATGTAGTACAATCTGCGGAAGAAAAAATTTGTCAATATAATCAACTTATTTCAGCTTCTGACTTGGGCCAAAAAGAAATGTGAGGAAAGAAGAAAAATTGAACCAAATTATTGAGTTTTCATGCGACAAAGACAATATTTGTATTAAAATCATTGAATTCTCAAACAAAATTTATTAATTTTTGACCGAGCAGGTGCATTTTCAACTATTTTGTTGAAAGAATTTTAGACTAGGAAGTTAGCAAATGTTGTTTTCTTGACATGCTTTTTTTGTGTCTTTTGTTATAATTCTTATAATTAGGCCTTAATGATAATTATTCAGTTGAAAATTTCACAATTTTGTTCAAAGATCATGTTTGTTGGTTAAAAATTCAACATTTTTTAGAAATTTCATCTTTTTGATTTGATAATTGAACAGTTAGGTAGAAAAGTCAACTACTTTTTACCAAATGAAACAGTGTTGAAGAAAAAAAATCCTAATTGAACATTAATTCTCTTAAATGAAAATTTCATTACCCCATTTTCTGGAAAAAATCTTATATTTTTTAGTTTCAAAATTCAACTATTTAGTTAAATTCTTCTTTATAGTGAAAAATTAATCTTCTTAATTAAATATTCAACTATTTTGTTACAAGTTTACGTGTTCTATTGAGAATTCATATTTTGCAGTAGAAAATTAATTGCCGGTGTTCAAATTAATATTTTTGGTTGCAAATTGAAATGTTTTTTTGAAAATCCAATTTTTTTTTAAGACACTCACATTATTGGTTAAAAATGCAAATGCTTTTTTTGAAATTCTCTGTTTTGATTGAGGATTAAATAATTTCGTTAAGAATTATAAATTTTTGTTTTATTTTAGCCGTGTTTTATTCAAAATTAAATCTTCTTGTGTATAATATTAACTATTACTTTTTTTAAAGAATTAATTCGTTGTTGTTGAAAATGCAACTATACATTGAAAATACATCGTAATAAACATTAATATTATCCTATTCCTTACCGAAATATATAAAATCTATACCAAGCGTCGACATTTTATTGTGATTGTGAATTCTCTTTAGTTAAAGCTCCTTCACCTTTAAAGAACATATTCTCACCTCGGGCTGGTGGTGCTGATTCAGATATTGAAAAAAAATGTACAAATCTCCTTTTTAATTTTTTTAATTATTCTTTAACAAAAGTATTTTTTTAATGTATTATTTTTATCATTAAAAAAATGAAAAACACAAAGTTTTTCCACAAATTTAATTTGTTTTTATGCAATGTAGATGTAATTTAGGCAAAAAAAGTTGTTAAATTAAATGTTATTGTATCTAGTGTTCTTTTTCTAAAAAGTTCGTTTTTTTATTTTTGAAATATTTTTCTAATCAGACTTTATAACAAACTTGTAGATAATTTTTGGTAAACAAAATTTGCCTTTAAAGTTTGTTCGTGTCTTGTGTCGTTTTTCCAAATTAAAAAAAAAAAATTTAATCTTATTTTTTATGATTGAAAGAAAATCTAATCGTCCCATCTAAAATGATTGATATCAAATTTATCAATCTTTTTCCTTCGAAATACTTTAGTTTATTAATCTTGGTTCTAACCTTGTGGCGTTTTTCAAAAGCATTTAATTTTTTATTTTAGTTAATTAATTTTCTTCTTTTTCGATTTTTTTGATTTTTCATTATTTTTTTTATGGCCAAAATTTGGATTTTCAACTTTTCGACAAAATTCAAAAAGTTGTTAAGATAATCTTTTCGGGCTTGTAAAACTCAACGTTTTTCTTCTTTTGACTTTTTTCATATCATGTGTTGCTTAGCTTAAAATGTGCATTTTTTTTTATTTTTTTTGGACTTTGAAAATGCTATAACTCTGATAATTCTTATTTTATCGAAAAAAATTCTTACGGATACATTTTTTGCAGTTTTCGAGTAACCAAATTTTTTGAAAACGCGCGCACTTTTGAATTGTTAAGACATCTTCGTAAAAAAATCTTTTTCTTCTGTCTCAGGAGGTCTCAAAACGTAGAGATTTTATGAAAACCAACAAAGTGAAATTGGACATAAAACCAATACCTTCTCATTAGGATCAAATTTGTTTTCTGCAAAATAAATTTTCAAAAAAATAGTCATTCCAACAATTAAATTAATTCTCAACCAACCAGTAGAATTTTGAATAAAAAAGATGCATTCTCAGGGAAAAATGATATAGCTGATATATCAACAAAAAAATATTTTAAATTTATATAAAAAAAAAACATTTGAATTTAAACAAGAGAGATAAATTTCTAACAAAATATTTCAATTAAAAATGTAAAAAACTAATTTTTTTTTAAATTAATTACAATTATATAACTGAAAAACATAAACTCCCAACCAAAAAAGAATAGTAATACTTTTATTTCGAAAAATTATTTTGCAAATAGATGTAAGCAAAATAGATTAATTTTCCATCAAAGAGATAAATCTGCACCAAAGAAAATTAATTTTTCTTGAATTATTTGAATTTTCTACCACAGCTTATGAATTCTTCACGAAAATTTAACCATAAGCAATAAATTTCTTTAAAAAATGGTTAAATCATCGAATAAGCAGATTTATTTTCTATCAATTAGGTGAATTTCAATCTAAAAAGATTAATTTTGATCCACGAGAATCTCAAAAAAGAGTATGTAGATTTTCAGAAAAAAAATAAGTTATCAAAAAATTAATTAAAAAAAAAAAATTATTTCAATTTTTCATTAAAAGAAATCAATATTTAAGAAAAATAAATTCAAAAGCGACGACGTTTTAACAAAATAGTAGTACTAATATAAATTTATAAACAGTGGGTTTTATCATTAAATGTTAATTTTCACATATTTTCTAAACAATATAATTAAATCTTTAACAAGTCTCGTAATTACTGGGACCATCACGATTAGTGAGAAATTTACCTTGTAGTTAATGTTTTAACCAAGAAGGTGAATTTTGAACGAAAAGTCATATGGTTAAGAGTCAATATATATTATATAAAAATTTATATAAATTTATATATAGGAAATTTTTTAAATTATTCTTTTAACAAAAGACAAAAATTCTATTGTCGTGACATACTTATATTTCCTTATTTGTTAAAACAATGACAAGGCAATGCTTTTAAATTGGAGATTGACTGCATACGTCAGGTTAAGAATTTCTCAATATGACCTTTTAAACTTGACTAGTCGAAGTAGTAACATTTTAACTTTAATTGGCCCATCCTGCGTTTATGAAATCTGTAAATTTGACAAGTGATAAGCTAGTTTTCATTAATTTTAATTTAGGAAGGCAATTAATTAATTTTTTTGTAAGAAAATGAGTAATAAAATAAAAATAATTTTTTAAGTTCGCCTTTATTCCAAGGAAATCGAAAATCGAAAGCAGAACTCTATTGAAAAGTAGCACATGAGGATCCTGAATATGGATAACTAACTAAAATATTGATAATGTTGACCAATTCTAAATTGAAGATTCTAAAATATTCTATTTTTTCTTAAGGTATTTCATACATTGAGAAGACAATATTTTAAAAATGAAAACAGTCTGAGTCACGTTGACAATTTATCAGTATGACCTACTTATTCTTCAAATAAAGTTTAAAAAGTTACACCATCGTGTCGTTTTACAACATTTTTCTATTTTTCTATTTTTGCATGTTTAAAAATGTTTTGAAATGATTATATACAAAATTTATAAGCAAATTTTTTTCTTAACCAAGCAATTTCTCCACTACCTCTTTTTCGACAGATTTGAGTGGATTTTACAAAGGTTTGAAATATTTGTAAATATTTCGAAACTTTTCTAAACTTCAAAAAGATTGATAAAAATTAAAATTTTTTTTAAAGGTTTCGCAAATATTTAACAATATTTCTAAATCTTTAAATATGATATCAAAGATTTTAAATATTTTAAGCATTTTAAGGATTTTAAATCAATTTAATAATTTTGAAGATTTTAAATTATTTTAAAAGATTTCAAATATTTCAAATATTTTAGAGGATCCTTTAAAGAGTTTGAGGATTAATGTTAGAGCTAGTAAAGCTTCTCTATTAAACACACTGCTGAATATCTCGAAACCTGTTGAAGTGAAAAATATAAAAAAATAAAAATAATTCCTCAGGACACTTGTCCCGCGCAAAAAAAAAAGTTTTCTGACGGAGACAAAACTTTTTTTAACATATAGTATATATAAGGACTGTATTAATATAATTCTCGAATTTATGAAATTTATTAAATTTAGGGAATTAAAGAAATTTAAAAAATCCGAAGAATTCACCGTATTAACGGAATATTTGGAAGTCCAGATATTTATGAAATTCACAGAAGACATAGAATTCACTGAATTCATGAAATTCCCAGAATCGAGAGATATTACGAAATTACTGAAATAAATTTAATTCAAAGAATTTAATCAATTGAAGGAATTCAAGCAATTCGAAGAATTCATGTAATTGGATAAATTCCCGGAAACCAATGAAGACACGGTTTTTAGGGAATGTACGGAATTTATTGTGTTCTTGAAATTCACGGAATTTACGGAATTCTCTGCATTCACGGAATGTTCTGAATTTAGGAAATTTACGGAATTCATGGAGTATACGGAATTCTGTAAATTAAAGGAATTCGAGAATTTTCAGGAATTTATGGAATTGATGAAATTCATAAATTCTGTGATTTTTTTAAATTTAGTTAATTCTATGATTTCAGTGAATTCCTTAAATTCCATAAATTCCATAAATTCCGTGAATTCCTTGAATTCCACATATTCCATGAATTCTTAGAATTCCATAAATTGCGTGAATTCCTTGAATTCAATAAATTCCGTGAATTCCTTGAATTTTATAAATTGCGTGAATTCCTTTAATTCCATAAATTACGTGAATTCCTTGAAATCCATCAATTCCGTGAATTCCTTAAATTGCATAAATTCCGTAAATTCCTTGAATTTCATAAATTCCATCAATTCGGCGAATTTCGTAAATTCCATCAATTCGGTGAATACGACGAATTTCTCTAATTCAATTAATTCCATAAATCCCGCGAATTCCTTGAATCCCGTCAATTTCGCGAATTCCGTGACTTTCGTTAATCTCACGATATTTTGTGAATTTTCTGAATTCTGTAAATTCCTTGAGTTCCGCCATGTATTTTATAATTTCGAAGAATTTCGTGAATTATTTAAAATCTATGAATTCCGTTACTTCAGTGAATTTCATGATTTTCGTGCTTTTTTTAAATTCCCTAGACTCCTTGAATCTCATGAATTCCACGAATTCCATCCATTCTATAAATTACGCAATTTCCGCGAATTGACTATAAATTCTATAAATTCCGTGAATTTCGAGAATTCCATTAATTTCACAATTTCCATGAATGCCGAAAATCCAGTGAAGTCCGTGAAATCAGTTAATTCTTTGAATTCTTTGAATTTCTTGAATTGCATACATTCCGTAAACTCTATTAATTCAGCAAATTCCATGAATTCTATCAATTCCGTGAATTTCAAGAATTCCTTAAATTTCGTGAAGTCTTTTAATTCCATGAATTCCGTGAGTTCCATTACTTCTGTGAACTCAATGATGTTCGTGCTTTTCGTGAATTCCCTAAATTCCTTGAACCCCATGAATTCCGCGAATTCCCTATATTTCGTATATTCTTTTATTTACATGAATTCTTTGAATTCCTTGAATTCCTTGAATTCCTTGAATGTTGTCAATTCCTTAAATTATTTGAATGTTGTAAATTTCTTGAATTATTTGAATTCCATAAATTCCTTGAATTCTATTAATTTCGTGAATTGCTTGTGCACAGTTTTGGTCTTAAAAAAGTTCTAATACGTGTAAAGCTGTTTTGTGATTCCGTTACCATGTTTGCGATTTTACGTTACGCTTTTATAGTAGAATTGTTGTAGAATTTGAAACATTTTTAATAGTGATGTTCAATAAATTCAAAATATTTCAATAACTTCTTCAAAGTTTTCAAATATGTGTAATTTTTTTAATATTTCAAAGATTCCGAAAATATTGCTAAAGATTTTTAAATATTTCAAAGATTTCGCAACAATGGTTCTTAGGATTTCAATAAATCTTAACATTTCAGAACAATTTTGAACACTTGGAAAAGATTTTAAGGATATTCATAGATCTGTTTTTATTCTAAGGATTACTTTAATTCGTTTTCCACTAATGCTTAGCTCTCGGCCTTCTAAATGGAACTGAAGCATTATTAAAAAAAAAATAATAAAATAAATATAGACATTTCTAGATTTTTTCCATGTAAAACTTTTTTTATATTAATTCAATGGTAAATTTAATAGCCTTTGCGCAACCCTTAATAATAAACGGTGTGGCTAAACCTTGGAGCCAATTTTTTTGAAAAATTGAACAAAAATTTGGGATGAGAGCAAATAATTCTGAAAAGGAAAAATTCAGGGCCTTCCTGATAAGCATGCGGACAAAGTTTCTCTAAGGTTAACGAAGTTGCACATTTCGATATTCCAAAATGAATTTTTTGTAAAATACCCTGAAGCCATTAAATTCTGTTAAATGTTTTAAAATCCTTATGAAGATTAAGAAATTCACTGCAATGCCGGAAAATTTGCAATCATCTCTGAAAAGACCTTAAAGTCTTTGAAGTGATAATTAATCACTTACAATATAAATTATGTGCAATCCCTTAGATTCTTATAAAATATTTAAATCCTTTTAAAATTCACTTTGAATTCTTTTAATCCGTGGAAATTGTTCAAATCTGTTTAATTCCTTTTTTCACTCTGACCACTTTTTAGGCCCATTCGTATCACACACAGATCGCTTTGCTTGCAAATTAGAGCGCGCATAGGGCGCGCGACTAGTAGTTCTCGCGCTTTGCGCTACGCGCTCGATATTTTTGTTTGCCCCACATTTGTGCGCAGATCTCTTATAAAGAAAGCTCACAAAATCGACAAACTTAATTTGGTGATTGTGAATTCTCTTTTGTTAAAGCTCTTTTGGCTTTAGCGATCATATTCTCATTACGTATCGTGCTTGGCACTCTATTTTGTCTTAGGTGTGAACTTTTCATTTTTTCAAAGATTAAATGTCTTTACTGTCAATGTTCTTTTTACGATTAAACAAAAAACTACGCATTGTATTAAAATGATTAATAAAAAATTTGTGGATCCTTTTTGGGCAAACAAATTTTACCTGTTTACTTTTTTCGTAGCTTGTGTCGTTCCTCTAAGAGATTTAATTTTTCTGTTTTAATGCTTTTTTTACGAATAAGACAAAAAAAAACTTTTGTCTATTTATTTTTACATTCTCATCCATTATAAGAAGGTTTAAGTTTTATGTTGTTGTCGTTGTCGCATACCTGATAACTTTCGCAAAACTCATCGGATTGAATTGTGCTTTGGCACACAGTTGGCCATGAACAAATTAATCCCATGAATTTTTTTGATAAATTAAAATACAGAAAGTTATAGCATTTTCAAAATCCAAAAAAACTAAACGAAAATGAAAATTTAACGCCAATTAAATCGTAATATGGAAAAAGTCAGAAAAATAAAAAGTTTACTTTTTCAAGGCCCTATAAGATAGTCTAAACAACTTTTTCAATTTTGTTTAAAAAAATTGAAAATTTAAATTTTTATTGCACAAAAAATAATGAATTATTACATTATTATCCATAATAAGAAGGCATTAGTCTTATGTGAAAAAGTTTTTACGTCGGTTTCTATCTGGCTATCACTTTTTCCTTAATTTGAAAATTTAATATCTATAATACAAAAAATATGAAAAATATATCCACATACATTTAAAAAAAAAATTATTAAAGTGATATCATCTTCGATATAAAAAAATTAACGCAAATGATCATTTAAAGTCAAATGCACGATTTAAAAAAGTGATAATTCAATCAAAATTGTTCTGTTTTTATTCGATAGAATCAGCATTACAAAGAAAAAAATGGAACTTTTTGACAAACAACGCAAACTATTATAAAATGGATTATTAAAAGTTGTTCATCCAGAAACAAGCTACAAATTTTTCATTAGCAATTTTTTTATATGACGCCTACTATATTTATTTTTTTATTTTTTTATCGAAAAGTTGAATTTTTAACTCATACAAAATACAGTGTAAAGTTTTAATCAAAAATGGGATCTTCAAATTTTCTGATAAAAATAGCTGTTAAATTTGCAACCGAAAAGTAAATTTTCGACTAATAAGAATAATTTTCTATAAAAAAAATTCAAATGGATAAAGTTTTAACCAAATTTAAAATAGTTGAATTATGAGATTTAAAAAATCATTTTAAACAAACCAAAAATAAATTTTCTGCAAAGTTATAAAACTTTAAACACAAAAAAAATGAATTTTTGAACAAGAGTATTAATGTTCTGTCAAAAAATACCAATTTTGAACAAAATACATGAATTTCCAACAAATGCATTTTTCGACCAGAAAGACAAATTTTTAACACGCACAGATTTTACAGTCCAAAAAGAAAAGAAGTTAATCCAAAATATTGAACTTTAAAGGCATTGATTTTTTACCAGTCAGTTAATATTTAATTTGAAACTTGCATTATAATCATTGTGTTTTTGGTAAAACAAGTTAACAAAAAATGCTACCTATGAAAAGATTCATGATTTTTTAGCTGCATTGCCAACGCTTCATACATAATCGTGTTCTATCAATGCCATATCCTGCAAAAGAACTTTAAAGGACAATGAATCATATTATAGTATAATTGATTTTTTAAACAATTTGAGTGATTAATAATTACTCCGTTGTGAAGTTTACGCATTATTTGAAGATGTCTGTGTCGAGTTGATTATTCTTGTTGGTGAATTTGACCGATCTCGAATGGTACAAATGACTGCAAACAAAATATTTAACTTAACCATCCCAGAGCTTAAATTCGATAGTCCCTGACAGTAAGTTTGACACACTTGGCACTAGAGTTGATTCGCTGCAGATTCTCAAATTGATCATAAAAGAAGCATCTCTTCGACTATAAAGAACAAATTATGCATTGTACATGATACATCCTGGAATGTCAATCTGACCATTTCCATTTTGACACTTAAAGGTTGACTATCTATTTCTCTCCGTGTAGCTAGGAATAAAATGTAATGAACAATAAGAAAAAAATATGTATGCAATCATGATAAATAGTACTTTATTAGGCAATATCTGAATAAGCTGTCCTAAGCGGAGATGCATAGAGAAATGTAATATACGTTAAACATAACATTATTTGACATAACATAGAAAAGTTAACTTTTTGAACCAAATTGAGTGCGGCGCTCGAGATACGTTTTGAGAATGTGTTCGCTAAAGCCGAAAGAGCTTTAACGAAAGAGAATTGGGAATCACCGAATTACAGTTGTAGATGCTTTGCCCTTTAGGTTTAAAAGTTCTGTTACAAATGTGGAAAAATTACAAAGACCGAGCGCGTACCGCTCTTTTTATTGCAATGTCCATGAGGTTGCAGGTTGCATTTTTCTTTCCGGAACTGCTTCGGGAGTAGCATTATTCCTGAAAGGATATGCGAGCGAAATATGTAGGTTAGGAATACGCAAAAAATTATAACTTCACTAGCATATGCACCAATGATCAGATTTGTTTCTTGTTTTCTGACTTGATGTGCCAGGCTCATTTCCAAGAACTGTTGTTCCACTTGGTGCAGGGCCTTTTCATTTTCCAAGAAAGACTTATTTTAATCTAAAGAATTTACATACTGTTCTCGAGTGGCACTCCAAGAAAGGGGCGTTAGTCATCCGATTCCGGAAACTTTCATTTTAGTTGGTGATTCAGATGGACATCAGATTCTAGCAGTTGCTTCTTTCAGGAGTGAGTAAATCAAACTGCTTATAGTGGTGATGCTTTTAAAATAATTCTGTGTCTGATACGAAATCTGTACATCGCAAAGTTAATAGAATTCGATGGTTGGACGCTGTGGTAATTCCATCTCGGATATAATGAATTTTTAAGCCTCGCATATGGGTAGTTAAGTTGAAGAAAGCAAATAATAAGGTCGCTCTTTGCAGCAGTCTCTATCTTTTTAGATAATCAAAACACACGTTTTTTGGATTATTCTACGGCAATATAGAAGAATTCTGGACGAAGACACGCTCGACCTAACCAATTCCTTAAGACAGGATAGATTACTTACAGTGGAAACAACTGGTATATCAAATGATCTACCCTGTCTAATGAAGCAAAATTTAATCAGACTTTAAGCATACCGTTCTCGAGATCTCATATTTTTGTTTATTACTTCCAGTAGATGGTCTGCCATTCGGTGGTCTATTCCGGTGGTCTATTTTGGTTCGGTCTATTCTGCAATCAATCATGGGTAATATGGTGGATAGATAGTACTGGTATTATGGCAGCTGCCATTATGGTGCAATTGACTTTTTCTTTGATACCTAGGAGCTTCTTTATTAAAGTTGCTGTTCCCTCTCTTGTCCTTTAGCTTTATCATGTATCTGGGCCTGTAAAGCCTTCTAAATGTCCTGACAAGGTCGTGTAACGTGGTTATCGCATTTCTTCAGACATTTCAGAGGTTATCATTTTCTTTGTTTGGTTGGTCAGTTTCTTGACTTCTTGCTTTAAATTCATCTGTAATTTTCGTGCTGAAGACAGTTTCAATTGGATTTGAAAGCTGCTGGATGCGCTATTTCATTTAAGATGCATTAGAAGTTTGCAGTATTTTATCAGAAAGTGTTTTTATTGCTGGATTCCTTTTCCTGTAACTTCCCGAGCAAATAGGCGAAGGTCGTATGGGAAAGTTGGAAAGAGAGAAACCAATATGCTGATTCAGTCAAGTTGGTAAGGCCTGACAGTTTATACTTGTTTGTAGGTTCTCCAGAGTCACGTTATTATGATCTGTAAAACCAACTATGGTATTTGTCCGTGACGTCTGTCAGCGAACTTTCCACTCTTTGTATCGTATAAAACGTCTACTTAATCGCCTATTTCCCCGTGTAGCGGTCGAGCTTTATTATCATAACGGGCCTTAGATCGTAGCTTTGCCTGGATCTAGTTTTTCAAAACCATTTTCTGAATTATAGTGATTTGGACGATTAGATCCCTGAGATAAAATCCACACGTTTCCAGTTACTTTCTTTATGAAAATCAACTCGGAACCTTGATTACTTTTACAAATACGAGTTAATATGGTAATAATTATTTTCTTGAACTTTTCTATATTCTTTGAACTCTTATGAAACTTTTTAAATTCTGTAATTGGTTAAAATCGTTTTAATATAAATTGAAGTATTTCGATTGCTGTGGATGCTTAAGAAGCAATTGAATTCTCCTTAATTCCTTAAATCTTTAAATTTAGAAAATCAAAATAGCTAGTGGTCACTGCCTTGAGGATTGATCGAGTCCCAGAAAAGATTATTTGACTTAACTTAATTATTTAACTTAACTAATTAACTTAACTGTGAATATACCAACAGTGAACAATTTCCAAAGACTCTGGCCTCAAAGGAAAGTATTTTACCTTAGTAAATATTCAGGGGTCCGGAACTTTTCGGACACAATGTATAATAGCACGAAATGACAATGCTGAAATATTTGCAACATGAGTAAAATACCCAAGTCTATGACTTTGCGAAGCCAATAGGGACCAATAACTTTATCACCAACCCAGCTGGAGCAGAAGTTCGAACCGTTTCCTGAGTGAAAGTCGATTCGTTCGCCCACAAAATTCTAGATAGAAATTGTAGATAGAAATTGCAGATCTTTATAGTTCATCGATATGATCCAGATGCATAATTTTATTCATACACTGTAGTCATCTACAAATTTCAATGCAAAGTTTTGTGTATTATTATTAATTATTTTGCAGAAATTAAAAGGAATTTTTTATTAAACAGGAATAAAAAATGTCTTGAAAAAAAAAGATTTCTTTTAAATATTCTTCCTACCAGGTTCTAATTTCTGGACCTTCGTGTATCAATACGGATGAAGTTTGTCCACCTTGATTAGTCTGTGATGCGTAGAGCGAGGAATGTCCAATTCGGAGAAGTTTTGCGTACAGATACCATAGTGTTCTGCTAGACGTATTCTAGGACAGCATGTTTATTTCGATGATCCTATCTGACTTGTTCTGCAGGTAGCCTATGTTCCCGACCATTATCCATTACGCAGACAGTTCTCGTAAATAAGGTGCATTCCAGCATATGCAAAAATGAAGGGAGCAAACATATTACCGATCTAAGGTGTGAAGAAAAGACAGTCGCCGAAAAATTCTCAAGGAAGAACTTACAACGCTCAACATCAGACAAGGGCGTTGAATCTCTTGCCAAACACAAAATCCGCCTAAAGGTCTGAGCACCTTTGAACCAGCATTACCGGACGAGAAGTCTAGCCAAGTAAGTGATCACGGACAAGAAAGTCACCGAATTGATCAACAAAGGAATTATACAGTTATCCAGCAGCCCCTGGAGTTCACTAATCTCGATTACACGCCGCAAGGATGGGAGACTAAGATTTTGCATCGACTTTCGGAGGCTTAATCAAGTATCAAAAAAAGATGCTGACACAATTCAGTAAATGAATACCATTTTGGACAAGTCACGAGGGTAAAAATAGTTCTCTACAATAGATCTTAAAAACGGATATTGGAATGATACACTCGCAAAAGAGCATCAAATTTCTAACAGCTTGAACGCCATCGTGGTCTGCGCCAAGACTTTCTAAGACTAAATCTAGGTTCTAAATGATGTTTTTGATAGACTCTATGAGGCGATCCTAGGACCAAACTCGAACAAATCTCATTTCTTTCGATCTAAACTCAAGTATCTCGGACATGAATAAAGTAAAAATGGACTCCATACCGACCCTGACAAAGGGCGCAACCATCTAGAGCCTCGCACCACCAAGAAAAATAAAAGAAGAGCGAATATTTTTGGGACTCAGCTCTTCGTATCGTAGGTTCATCAAAATCGTAGCGCGATTAGCAGTCCTTACTTCACCAGCTGCTGAAAAAGGAAGCAAAATGGATTTGGACTGGAGACTAACAAAAAAATGTTGATGAACCCAAAAGGAGCCTAGAATCAGACCCGATCATCTCTCCAGATTGGAAAAAAATTCGTCCTTCAAACCGACGCCAGCAAGGAAGGACTAGAAGCCTTCTTTCACTGAAATGGACTAAGACACAGAACGCATCATCATTTACGCCAGCCACGCCGTCAATAAGGCTGAGGGTCACTACTTGGATACACAATTAGAATGTATCGCTGTCATATGGGGCATTTGGAAAATAAGTGGCTACCTGGAGGGATACCAGTTTACCGTCCTTACAGACCATCTATCAATAAAATAGGTAGCAAAAATTAACAACCCAGCAGGACATTTATCTAAATGAGCCTTAGCACTTTGCTATTAAAAATTCGAGATAACATACCGCCATTTTATACCAAATTTTATTATTTTTTTGAAAATTTAATAATTTTGTGGAAAAGTTACTTTTTTGGTTAAAAACTCACTTTTTTGACTACAAACTTTAACTATTTTATTATCAAATTTATTTTTAGCTTAAAATTCATATTTTGATGTTGAAAAGTCACCTGCATTTTTTAAAAATCGAAAGTGAAGTACACCTAACTCTCGCTTTCAGTCCCCTGTTCTCGGACTGGCTCCTGCAATCTCTTAGCCGAGCAGGGCGAGAGTAGTTGCGAGATTGTATATATATATTTTAATTAGAAACGAGTCAGGTGGCCCTCACTGTTTAAGTTTCGACCCCCCCCCCCACCGAATCAGCCCTAGGATATTTGAAGGCAACCACCGTCACTGGACTGAAAGCGAGAGTTTGGTGTATTTTTTTAAATTTGTGTCTTTTATTTATAAATTCAAGAACTTTTTGGAAAGTTATCATTCTTGTTTAAAATTTAACTATTTCGAAGAAAAGTTACTTTTGTTCGAAACTCATATTTTGAGGTTGAAAAAAAACCTAAATTCTTTTTGGATGAAATTTTTTTTTAATTTGTGTTATCTTTTCTTTAATTCACCTGTTAAAGTAGAAATTTTATACTTGTTAAATTAAAATAAAACTATTTAAATAAAAACTGATTTTCTATGCCTGAGAATTGATTTTTTTTAAATTTTAGTTGAACCACATAGTTGTCGAAGATTCCTATTTTCTGTTAAAAATGCATCTCATTCGTTAAAAGTTAAATTATTTTGTTGGAAACTGATATTTTTTGAATGAAACCTCAACTGTCTTGACACAAGTTGAAGCATTTAATTAAGTTTGTTGTTTTTTTAAAAAAGAATCTTAGTTAAAAAAAAAAGTTAATTTTCAATCAGAAATGTAATAGTTGACACAAGAAATGAATTTTTGACAAAACATAAATTTTTAACAAAAGTTCTCAAAATTCAAATGAGTGTCGGAAATTTTAACCAAAAAAATTAATTTTCATCCAAGATGATTAATTTTCTGTCAAGAAAGACAAATTGTCAATAAAATCTATACATGAATTTTCAACCAAGTAGTGGCTTTTTCAAGAAATGAAGCCAATTTAGGACTTTTTTAATAATCAAAGGAACACATAAAATAAGCATGACAACAAAAAACTTATTATGAAAACTGTCCATTATTTAATAAAATCATTATCAATTATTCATTAAACGATGTATTTATTAATTAAGAAAAGGTTATAGTAATGAAAAAACATAAAAAAATCGGTCAGTTTAAAAAAAGAACGTGGCTGCTTAAGAAATTTCTCTTTCTGTAAAACAATGAGATTGCACTTTTTCGAAATTTAAAACTAGGCTAAACAAAACAAATTTATTGGTTTCCGTGCATACATTTATGGCATGTAAAATGCGTATTCACCTGCCTTTTTTTATTTCCTGATATAAAAACGTAAGCAATCTAAAATTTCAGCAACACACATTTTTTAATAATAAATGTGTACAAACATTTGTGAAGGAGATAAATAAATTAAAAAATTAAATTTTTTTAATATAATAGTTAAATTTTCTACCTATAGAGATAAATTATCTGCAAAAACAAGTATTGTAGTTTATATTTCCATGAAAAAATGTGATTTATACAAAAAAAAATAATTTCAAATCTAAAAGGACGAATTTTTAACAACAACAAAAAAAACAGCTAATAAACAGCCAAAATAAGAGTTTTCTCTGTAAACTTAAATTTCAGACCAACAAAATTAATTTTTTCACCAAAAAGGAGAATTTTTAACTAAAAAATTAATTTTTATAAAAAGCACAAGCCTACAATCAAATAAATAAAATTTTGTTAGTTTAGTTTCACTTTTACTAAAGTAGTTTGATTATAAATTAAAAAAGATTCTTTTTCAAAAAAATAGTTACACCTTAAACAAAAGAGATAAAATTTTCATTAGGAGTGTAAATCTTTGTAAAAACTTATTTCCGAACAAAGTGATTCTACCAAATCTTTTAAAAAAAATAATTGATTACTTAAGCAAAGAGAATAAGATTTTAACCTAAAACTTGCATTTTTATTTTAAAAAATAATATTAATTTTATCAAAATATTAATTTTTAAAAAAGAAATAAGTTTGTACGCAAAAATTTGAATCTTGAATCTAAAAAGACGAATTTTCAACAAAAAAATATAACATTTTCATTACAAAAGAGTAATTTATCCTAAAAAAATATGAACTCTAATTAGAAAAATAAAAAAAAAATAGGATGAATATTCCAAACCAAAAAGACCATTTTTTTAACCAAAAAAGAACCATTCAGAGCAGCTGACATATAGGCAGCGTATGCTTGAGAGAGAAGTGGGTCTGAGAAAACCAACTGCTTTTCTCTGACCCATATTCACACTTCAAAGACCGTCCAGTTACTGTCGACCATCCAGCCAAAGCAGAGCTGGTCGAACCATTTTGAAAATAAGTCTAAGAACTTTGTCATTCTCTACAAGAAGACTTAAAGAAGATAATTAGCTTCAAGGAGCTATGCAATGCCCCCACAACACCTAGGGAAGAATGCCAGCGCAACCTTTTGATGGCCTGAATTAAGTACAGGAAAGCTTTCAGCCTTTTGACCTCTTCAGCCTCTCATAGACTTATCATCTGTGTTTTTGGAAGCTCAAAGGTTTATCCGGAAATTGTAGTATATTATCTAAAAAATATTCTGTTCTTTTTCTTTCTTTCATACCTTTCATAGAGGTGTCTGCCATGGTTACACCATGAGCCCACTCCTCTTCTGGCTTACAACAGTGCCACTATATTTTGCACTTTGCTATTCCAAAGGGTACCTTTATGGCAAACATAAAAATCGAAATCATAAGGTCACTCATGTATTATACATGGATAATCTTAAGATATCTGCTAGAAATGTAAAGCAACTACACCTAGCTCTAGGGATTATCGAAAAATACCCTCAGGAGATTGGAATTGAGTTTAGGTTAGACAAATGTGGCAACGTTAATTTGAAATGGTCGAAACTTAATGGCTCACACAGGACGTAAGATCTATAAATGATACTCTCTAAAGCGTAAAGAAATGCTTCCTTTTGCAGATTAGGTCTTACGAATTTTCAGCGAAGAACAAAGTATCTGCTACAAACATGCTTGCCGTCCAGGTCATACTATATTTATTTGGAGTGGTTCCATGGGTGAACGACGAGCTAATCACTCTTGACATCAGGACACAAAAGAATGTACAAAGAAGGTGAAAAGCAGCGGAGGAGGGTTCTGAAACACTCAAAATTAAACTTAATATTAAGGGTGAGCAAGATGCTTCAAAACTTATCTACCGCGGGTACCCACTCCTGAAATCACGGACTATGATCACACAGAAGAAATGTGGAGGATTCGTCTATATCGTGTGAGCTAAATTTTTTGTTCTTTTGATCAGCCTGATGGACGTCGGGTACAAAGGGTTTCATTTTGCCATGTCAGGAAGGTGTCTTTTCCACTTTAGCATACGGTAGCCACATTCTGAAGCCAAGAAATTCCCCATGACAGCTGCAGAGCGCGTCATAAACACCTCAATCATCTAGGCACAATACGGCACTGAGAGTGCCTGATTACCATCTCTGTCACCTATACGGCATTAGCCTTAGCACCGCTCCTCTAAGCGCTCCGAGGGAGATCGAGCACTTGAAACCTGACATAGCTTTCCTTGACTTCAGGAAACGAACCATGTTTGTTATTAGATGTTCGGCACCAACTTTTAAGTTAAACTACCATCTTAACACGAAATCTTAATGCAAATCTTGCAACTCGAAATAATTTTAAATTAGGAATTTAGTCGTTGTAAGGTGCAGAGCCTTATTGAAACATCAGTGCCACCAAACTTCGGTTAATATTTGGGACCATAAGATGGAAGTTCACATAGTTATTTTCAATTTATAAGTGGCGCTTTTAGTCTTGCGACTAATCTTATTTTATATAAACGAGTAAAGGTTTGCTGTTCACGGAAAAATAATTTTTAATAAATTTCACAAAAACTTACTACAGACTTCCTACAATGCATAAAGCAGGTTGTCATTAGGGACTTTTTCTTTCGTACCCTCACATTTTTATCATCAATATACTATTGTTAACAATTTAACTATTCCAGAGAATCATAATATCGTTTCTTTAGATGATGAATCTCAGTCCACAAATATGCCACTCGAACTTACAAGCAAGGCTGTCAACAATCTTGTATAAAATTAAGGCATATGCTAAGTAAACTCTTAAATTTTTATGAAAAGGTAATATTTTTATCTCGAGATTGCTTTTAAGACATTTCGGCCTAATAACAGGGCTAAAAATAATCCAAAAGACTACTTTGCGAAAAAGTACTACATTCATAATGAATGTAACGTTAAGTCAAAATTGCATCTGCGTTAGGGACAGTGCAGTAAATCCACGATGATTGTTATTTATCATTGGTATACTTTCAACTAAAATTAATTTATTGAGTAAATAATAATTGATACTATGATTATTTTACAAAAATCACAAAAGCTTATATTTTTGACATTGTTCTTTGTCTCGCCTATTCCATGAACTTGGTGCGATTGATTAGCGTGACTTGTGACGACAGAAAAGTGCGGAATGTTTACATACCTTAATCCTAACAGTTTTATCTTTACGATTTGACTCCTTTACACAACTAAAATTTATGTTCCTTTTAATAACAGATAATATGCGCTATTTTCTTGATTTATTATCCATTTATACTTAAATTCAAAAACTGTAAGAATCAAAAGAAAGAAACAAATACAACCTTCAACCTAAAACAGCTAACAGACAGTCACTTTGTATCAATAAATATTTTTCTTTAAACTTAAAGCCTTTATTCTAATTTATAAACATGCCACAGAAATGATTCTTTAAGGTAAAACGTATGATTATTGAAAACGACAACAATTTTTATTCAGGTTCGTTGCAATAGACATGCTATAATTACAGTAAAAATGAGATGACTTCAAATTTTTAAAGAAATTTTACAAACGTAAATATTAAAACCTACTGTTTTCTACTCATGTGAGGCGACAAACGAAAAAAAACAAGGGGAGCGTTTACCTAACTTTCTCAATTCACTTTCACTAAAAAATGAAAGAGAAACATAAATACATCATTGAGACTGCTATATGTGTCAGCGAAACTAAAGTGGAAGTAGGATGAGAAAGTTTTTGCTGTAGACCCCAAGTTGGCTAATTCGTTCGTTTAAGTCTACAATCACTTTACATAAGCAAGTGATGTTAAAGTTTGACACCATTTAAATAGTCAAAAATAATTGCTAAATATATATTTTTAAATAAAATATTGCTTTAAAATAAAATTAAAAAATGTTCCCACTTAACAGGCAGATTCTTATCGCCCGCGGCTCGCGAGTTTGGGCGTGCCTGGGGAGCTCAACTGTTGGTCCTCGCACTTCACGCTCGACAATACGGCTGCGCTCGCCTTGAAAATATCTGCACTAGTGTTCACCTGCAACATTTTTGTAGTACACTAGAAAAAGCGCAAGAAAACCCGTGTGTAGTAAAACAAACTTAAGTTCGACCAGGCAGCACAGTGGAGCAAAATTGACATATTCATAGGCTTTATCCAATCATCAACGAATTTTAAAAAAAAGTACAAATACTTAAGAGTATCTACAAGCACATACAATTCCTAAAATTGTAACTTATTGTTTTTTTTACAAAAAGGGTAAACAAAGCTCAAAATCTAAAGGAAAAAATTACAAAAATGTTAACAATTAAAAAATTGGAGTGTAACTTATTCCGTTTCCGGCATGAAAGTGTAAGCTAACGGGAATTGGATGCTGAGTTTTTTCGATAATTGTATTTTAATTTGAGGTGAGTGAATTGTGTAAGTGTATAAAAGGGTTTGGATGAAAGAGATTGTTTAAAGGAATTGTGAAATTGGAAAGGGGATACTGATATTTTTGAGGATTGAGACAGATTTGTGTGGCCATTGAGGTTAGGTTGGTTTGGGATTTGTGACAGGCTGGGAATACTGGGTAGATCGGGTTAGTAGTGGCAGGGTTGGGTAGAGGCGGAAAAAGATAAAACAGGTACCAGAACGCGACGATAGCTAGAGGCAGGGAAGGATAGAGGGCGGGAACGTTTGAAATTGAAATTGGATTCATGGATAGCAAAAAGTGTACCATCAAGAAAAAATCGGAATTAGAGCAGGACGTGTTTTGTACACAGAAAGAGGAGATCAAAGAAAGGAAGGTAACGGGGAAGTACAAGAAAACTATAGAAAATGAGAGATTAAGAGCGAAAAGCGTAGGATCGATTGAGGCTTTTATCAAACGGAAGAAAGGGGAGAACGGAAGCTGTGAAGAGAAGGACGATTCAGGTTGAAACTTAAAATATCCAAAAATGTTCAGATCGCTGCCGGAAAAGCAGAGTTTGGTAGAGAAGGGTGAGAATAGTAAGGGGACTTAAAGAAACGGTGAGGAAACCGAAGCACAGAAGAAAGAGGAAAGACTGAAAGAAATTCGCAAAGTCATGATGAAAGGAATGGGTTTCTTATGAAGAAAGGCAGGAAAAAAATGTCGAGGAATAAAGAAAAGAAATTAGGCGGGAAATTGGTGAACTCAGAAAAGAAATGAAGAAATAGGAAGAAGTTGGAGAAAAGTTAGAAAAAAGGATGCAATCATTGGTGCAAAAGCTAGAGAAGCAGGAGGATAATAATAAAAAGGTAGAGGAGATGCATGGTAGGATTAGAAAGATAGAAAGCTTGAACCGGGATCTTGGTGGGGGCGTGAGTGGGAATACGGAGAAGGAAAGACTGAGAAAAATAGAAGAAAGAATAGAAAAAAAGGAGAGGAAAGAAAGAAAAAGAAACGTAGTGATAACAGGTATAAGATTAGAGGGGAAGGAGATGCAGGAAGGAGTAGAAGAGGTCCTAAAAAGGATTGTTGCAAAAGTAGAGATAAAGGAAATGCAAAGTATAGGATGGGAAGAACGAAGAGGGGAGAGAATGGTACTGGTGAAACTAAAGAAATGGAAACATAAGAGGGAATATTGGAATTCACAAAATATAGGAGCTTAAGAGTTTGTGTTTAATGACCTTGAGTTTAAAGTTATCATCTATAACACCCAAGAGTCTTCGGTTTAAAGATATAGCGTTAGAAGACGTAGGTTCAAAAAGTCTTGGATTTGATGTTCTTGGGGTTGATGTTCTTAGGGTTGATGTTCTCGGGTTTGATGTATGCATGCGAAGGTTTATGAAGCTAAAATTTGTGTGTGAGGAGCTTGGGAGTCTGGAATTTAAAATTTAAAATTTCTGCTTCTATAGTTCCAAGATGTAGCGTTCAAAAAACCTTAGAGTTTTATAATCTTAGGTGTGATGGTCTGGGGTTTGAGGGCCTAAGGTTGATGATGTATTTTTTAAGTTTTAAGGGCTCGTTTATTAATATACGGGTTTTGCGCCTATGCTTTGAAGGTCTGAGATATATTGGTATAGGGTTTCAAGTCGTAGTAATTAAATTCCTCATTGATACAAAGTACCTGTACTGGCGCGACATCTCTAAGCAAAGTAGAATACGTTAACATAGGCGCTTGTTACAGAATGATCAGTTCAGAACAAAAGTCTTGTTGTTAAATAATATTTTACATTATATATTTTAAATATATGGATAATAAGAAACATGTTTCAATTTGAAGTTAGGTATAATCTTCCATTAACATATGTGGGCTACCACAAATGCGCACACCATCATTTTCTTCCTCATAGAAAGGGTCACCCTTATTGAATGTTACAAATGTCTGCTCGTATTGATTATTATTAGGCGGTTGAACATAACCTTATTCAATTAGAATGAAAGTTCAATAAACGGCATGTTTAGATGATGCTACGCCAGTTATTCCTTTATGTATAGCAATGATGCTTCCATCACAAATATTATATGACTGACATGTATTGTAGATCTCCCGCAACATTAATGTCATATTTAAATGAAATAAAATGAACGAATGTGACCCCATTCATATGATGAAAACCATCGTAAGGCACAAGCCATGCTTCCAAACGTTTCATACCTATTCTTTCTATATGGCAATAGTATACTATAACACCTTTCTTATTGTCCTGGTTATCAGACACACTTTTTCGCGTAAGACTGGCATACCAATGATTTCCAGAATTATCTCTTACAAAAACCTGCCCATCTTTTTCACGGCGAGGGAGTGGAACTTGATGTTCTTCAAGAAAATATAGAATTCCAGTAAAAGCATGTTTGGATGAAGGCCTGCCGTTCACGAATCTGCGTATGGTAATTTGGCTTCGAGGAGGAATATCATCTGGATTTACACTTGCATTTTGATGATTATTACGATAGCCTTGCAGAACAGAGAAAGAAACGTCTACTGCTAACAAAAAATTAAATCTTTATAATAAAAAAAAATAACTGTTGTAAATAAGCAACCTCTTTGGCAGGGGGAGATTTGAAATTAAAATTTGTACAGGGCCACCATAACAAAATATCATACTCAAATACAAATTGGTATAAGGGACTCAGAAGCCTATATGTGTTTTCATTTGTTGTCAAATATTTTATTGCAACTTGTGACGTTTTGTTTCTAATTTTTCTTTCAACAGCTTGTATCGTTTGTTTAAAAAAGTTAGCAAAAACTTAAGAAAAGATTAGAAGAATTTCGTAAGCTAGGAGAACTTACGGATATTTTAGTGGGTAGACGAAATTTAGAAGAATATTAGGAGGAATTTCGTAAATTGAAAGAATTTACAGATATTCCTGGGGATTTTTCAAATAGAAGAGAAAATTGAACAGAAACTTAAGAAAAGTTCTCTAAAGTCTAGAGTAATTATAAGTACTTCGGAAACATTCCGGAATTTAGCACAAAATAACCATTCAAGAGCCACCAAGCATTCAAGAAAGATTTTCGCAAATTTAAGGAACTTACGTATATTTTTGAAATTTGTCAGTATTTTAAACAAGTTACGGGTATTTTCGAAAATTTTTAGATAAATTAAAGAATTGACTAATGTTTTCGAAATTTTTTGGCAATTTCGGGAATTAACGAGTATTTTGGTAATTTACGGAATTTGCGAGTGTTTTCGAAGTTCTTCGGTAATTTAAAGAATGTACAAGCATTGCAAAATTTTTCGCTAAATTTAAGAAAAATTTCACTTGTGTTTACAAGATTTTCTGAATGTTTAGAGTAACGAAATTTTGTGGACCTTTTAGGAATAGCTTGCGGAATTTAAGAGTTTTTCGAAATATTAGAGAAAGCTCCTAAAAGCTTAGAATTTTTTTCGGTAATTTCAGGGAAGTTTTAGTGGTCAGCGAGAATGGACAATCCCGAAGACGTAGTTACTCGTATGCGCAGTTTAAAATTAATTGTAGGTAAGGGCTTTTTGAAAGAGGGTCTAAAATATTACCATGTAAGAAAACAACTTTTTGTTGAAAATTTTATGATAATTCAAACAGATATATATTGAGGAGGTAGATAGAGTTTATCTAAGGTATGTCCATTTTTCTGACTTTTAAAAATCAAGGGCAAATTTATAGTAACTTATATAGAACCAGGAAGTCACTTACATAAGTAACGTAACTGTCATGATTCACTAAAAAAAGTAACATACCGGACGAAGATTGGTCGGCTGCTGGGATTTGCTTTCCAAAAGGAGATTGGCTCAAAGAAGCTAGGCTGCTTTGGGGCGATTTCGAACGATGGCGATGAGCTGAGTCAAGATCTGAACTTAATTCTGTTAGAACAAAAAGAAAAATTAATTAAACAAAAATGAAGAATCTTAAATGAAAACTTTGGGTACGAGTTTACAATCTAAAAGGAAGTATTTTCAACAATACAGTCAAAGTTTAGACTGACAAAGATGACTTAAGAAAATCGTTGAATTTTAAGTCTAAAAAATAAATTTCTACTAAAAATGTAATTTTAAATCAAGAGAGATACATTTTTAGCCAAATTATTGCCTGCAGTTGTATTAGAGATATTTTTACATCGCATACTAACGACAATCTGAAAATTCCATGAAAGTCAACGTCCCTATGATTTATTAGGGACTTATTTACCGCAGATATCAAACGTATTAGCCCCAATAATTTTTTGAATAGCTTAGTCAGCCAGGGGCTTGTGTTTTCACAGCCCCAGGAAATCATCCCTACCGGGAAACATACCTATAATTACCTTCAGGTGTCTGGGGATGTTTTTAAATTGCATTGTTATGGAAATCTAAAAATGTCGATAATGGTCAAAGCTCTCATGATATTTTTAGTAACTTAGTAAATTGAACGCTTAAATTAATACCGCCCCCAGAACCCCCTTTAGAATGAGTTTGATCTAAATTCTTATAGAATATTGCTAGGATTTGCAGCACAACAACAGTCTCAATTCCAATAGTCAACTTAAAATTTAAAACATTTCAAGCTTGTAATTACTTATCACAATTAACAGAAGGTTTTACGTGGCGCCAAAAAATGGACCAGAACTGGCAGATTGAGAATGACGAAGAGATCGATCCCTTGAAAACAACATTTAGTCATCTCATAGGTGTCAGCTCCCTTGATGTTTTAAGCCGATAGAGACTCAAACAGTTCGATCTTTCTAATTTTTCCATCCACTGCTGATCACATCCATACTAGGGTTCGTTGTTAGAGATTCTTCGTTTGCTCACGCGAGATGTGCTCTCATTCTTCGGCTAAGATTTATAAGAATACCAGTGATCTACCTAACTAAAATATTATCTTAGAGACACAATCTAAGCCTTAGTTTCTAACGAAAGGGCGTGGTCTACATCATAAGTTCAAACTAACAGATCATGCCAACAGTCTACAGAGAACCTATTAGTACGCGTAAAGTACAAGCCTAGCTGTCTAGTATGCCCACCATAAATAATTCTTTTTATATCTGGACATCTTCGTGACGTTTTGCAGTCCGAATCAGAAATTCACTGATCAAGAAATTAACTTACCCTCCTTTGCTTGTTGGCTTAGTTGGCTCAAAGGAGATTGACCTAAAGAAGATTGGCTAGATGGGGCTTGGGTGCGATAGCGAGTTGGCCTTTTCTGGTGCCCAGACACTCTAGGAGTTTTGTCGCCGTTCGGAGAACTGAACTCTGTAAGAACAAATAGAAAAGGATGCATTTTGAATTGTGAATACCAAAATTAAGAAAGGCTTGCTACACAAATTAGAATTTCATTCACGTAAGCCCATGTTTTATGACGTTGCAGATTTGAAAATGAACAATAGTCAATTGTAATAAAAAATAAATGGACCTCCAGCACTTTAAACAATATAGCATACAGTTATCGGTGTCAACAAATTCGCACTTCGCTGTGCACCGAACCTAGGCATAATAAACCAAGCGCATCTATTAAAGCAGCGTTTTATTTTAAAATGTAGTATATAGATAAAAGTTTATTTCTTGGTCTGCTAGCCTTAACAAATTGACTGGCTCACACTTTCATTTTTTACAGAATTTTCTTACAACTACCTCTTAAAAATTAAAATCCATCCACACCTTATCTCTCAGACCGCTCGCTCTTATAGCCTTTCCTTCCTCGATTCGCCTCTTCTCGCCCTCATGACCCTGCTTTCTCGCTTTGCCTCGCATTGCCTCGCATTGCCAACCTCTGCCTCGACGGCTTATACCTAATACTTATCTACTATTTACAATATTTACAATTTTCTTACACCTAGTTCCTCTCCTATTTAAAATCTTTTTTTAACTATTCTTATTCCTCCTTTCTTCTCTTCTTCTTAATCCTAACCAACACCCCCTTCACCCATGATACTGCCTTTTGTCCCTCCCTTCATGCAACAATACATCAATTTCTTTACCACTCCTTTCCACTTGTTCACACTTCTCTAATCAGTGCACTTTTGCTTTCTCCTTGCCGCACAATTCACACATCCTGTTCTCTCTAGAAAGCCAGAACCTATTATAATCCTTCATGCATCCGCATCTCATTCTCACTATAAGTGCTTTAGTTCCTCTCTCTGATTTATCACGCGAATATTACGCTCTCTTCCCTGGCATATTCCATGTATAGTTCCTGTTAAAATTTGACTCTTTTATTCTTTCTTCCCCTACTAAATTTTGTCTCTCTATACTGTTTTTCTAAACTAACTCACATGCACCGTCTTTCCTTCCTCGTGCATCCTTCTCACTTCGTTCATCTGCTGCTCACTCATTCTAAAATATTTTTCCCTTTTAACCTGTATCTTTCCAGCCCTACGTCTGTTCTCATTTTCCCACAAACACCCCCTGATCAGTTTATCTTCCACTTCTTTCAGAAATTTTTCCCTGTACTTAGACGCTCTACTCCCCGTTATAATCCCTAAACTCGTTCTTCCTGTCCCCCTCCTCACAATATAGTTAGGCATATTCCTTACCCACCCCAGTGTCCACTTTACATACCTCTCCTGCATCCTATTTACCTCCTTATTTATCTTCCACCCACACCCCTCCACTCCATAAGATAAAACACTTATCACTATCGAATCAAACAACCTTATTCTCCTTCCAAAACCATCTGCGAACAACTTTTTTACTGGACCAAAACTTACCTCATCAGCATATTTGCCCTCCTCACTCTCTCTCTGTTATATGACCATCCACTTCCTCATTTCTCCAAAGCAGGAAGCTTAGATACACGAACTCTTTCACCTCGTGTACCGGCCTTCCTTTCCACGTTCACTCCTCTCCCTAATCCCTCGAGCATCCTTTCCTAAACAGCAAAATGGCTCCCTAGCCATTTGCTAGCAGCACTATGCCATTTGCATATACAAGTGAGCATATCCTTACTCCTCCTACCGCTCCGACCGCTAAATTTTCTTCCGTATCCGCGACAAAATTACAAAAAGTGTTAGGCTAAGCGTTCACCCTTGCCTTCACCTTTACTTTCTCTATCAGCCCTCTATCCACTCTTATCTCTTCCGTAGCCACCCACAAGCTCACCCTATCCACTGAAGGCGGCGCATTTTAAATTAAAAAATTAGTATGTTCTTATTATTTTCCAGAATAATTTTATTTCACAAAGTGTGAGAGTTGAACTTAAAATTACGAAAAAAAAAACCATTCTTTTATAGTAATTTTATTCTGATTGTTACTTGTTGTTGTTGTAACTAGCCCCTACAGGATTAACTATCCAGAAATATCTTTTACAAAATCTTTTATTGTAATTTTTAACTTGCAAGATTTTTTTAAGTTCAGTAGTACTAGTGCATAGTGAGTATCTCTGGGGTATGGCTTTAGTCCAAATACTGCTGCAATAGTTTAATCCTTCCTTTCCATTTGTAATTTAACTTTTACCTTTCTTTTCGTATCGTGAGGATCTGTTTGTTTCACTTGAAATCCGATTTTTGGAAAAGGAGTTTTCGATTTCCCAGCAATGTTAGGAGCAGCTGTTATCTATGAAAATTTGACAGGCTCCCAGCAGAACTGCGGTAAATTACACCTATGCCCCGTTTCACGATCGTAATATTAGTAGCTTGAAAACGATTTTTCAAAAATAGGTAATTCTGTTAATTAATGTTAATGTTATATTGCGTACACTTACCTGCAATATTCAGAAAAGTCACGCACGTTAAGATTCGAACAACGATCTTCATTGCTTCCAAATTTCAGTAGAGTGAGTGGTATATAACAATAAATTTTTTTATCAGAAGCTATTCGTGAAATACGGCCTGTTTTATTGCGTATCTGCTGTTGAGTGGAGTTTCACACATTCATGAACTCATAATTTTTTATATCTGCTAGATTCCGTATTCACACAAACTTCAAGAAGGTTTCACTATACACATATTTTATTTCAATGAAACTGAATAGTGAAGGTCATCTAGTATCTTTTGCGAAAGAAAATATTTGTCAATGTAATAAACTTATTACAGGCTCTGACAAGTGCCAAAAAGATATTTCAAGGAAGAAAAAAAATGTAAACAAATAATTTAACTTTTATGCCCAAAAATTTAATTTTTATTAAAATAATTAAATTATCAAACATAATGGATTACTTGTCAACCAAACATATGCATTAACCTCTTAAAAAGAATTACTTGCTATCAAGAGAGATTAAATTAAAAATTTTAAAATAGTACTTTTCAACCTAAAAAGGTTTTTTAGTCATCAAAGAAAAAAAAAACTTTACCAAATTGAAGAATTTTCAAACTAAAAATACAAATATATAAAGAAATAGATGATATTTCAATTAAAAAATCTAAAAGAAAAAAATCTAGAGCAGTGAAATTTAACGAAAGGAGACGAACAAAAAAAAAGGAAAATGTCATCTGTTGGAGTTTCGTCTTGATAAATATTTTTTTGTTTGTATTTTTGCCCATTTCGTTTAAAAATGGTTGTGCTCGTAAATCAAACTTTAGAAAAGTACTGATTTTTAGCCTATGTACTTACTTTGAAATATCAGGTTGGCCTTTTTAAACTAAGATTTACTAACGGTTTTTTTCTTTGTTGATCAGAACTTTGAAAAGTTTTATGACATGCACTTTGCAAAATTTTATGATCTCCACATTTTGAATAATTTGGTAGATATGCAAAAAAAATTTCGGGCGCATATGAGCTTATTTGACGTTCATTGGGCATCACTTTGCAAAGTGTTAAAACCTTTGTGTCGTGGACAGTCTTTAGAATTAAAAAAAGATTATATCTGGCGTAAATTGAAAAATGCTGTTATTTAAAAAAACCAAGGCAGCCCCCCACCACTCCAATCGCCGATAACTCGGGTATCAATGTGGCGCAAAATTTTCTCCTAATGGCGCATTTCAGTGAATTTGATCATCCTCAAGATCATGCAATCTTAAGGGGTCCCGGTGGTCTAGAAATTGAAAATTCAAGGTCAAAATTCAATTTTTTTTCACAAAAAAAAAAAAAAATAAAAAACGATATTTAAACTGTTCAAAAAAAAAATTGAATTATTCTAAAAATGACGCTGAAGTCGGCCCTCCCAAAAAATTGGACTCGGACGGTGCGAGCGATTTTAGCTC
>JAAAKG020125177.1:0-37983 GCA_010014905.2 Druon quercuslanigerum
ATTTTTAAATTAAATTTAAATTCTATTTCCTTCAAATAAATGATATTGAAAATTTGAGATATTTAAATTTTCGCGCTTAAATTAGTAGAAACGTTACAGCCATGTTACGTGCGACTATACCATCGCTCGTTCGTCACTAGATGGCAATAGAAAATTGCGGGTAAAAGGAAATATACAAATTTGAAAATACATTAGAAAATTTGGAATTAATATTCATTATCTCAGATCGCAGGAAATCATGTCAGTGATAGTTGTATAATTTTTGTGTACGATTCACGACGCAAAGGTTAAGGAATAAATATTGTAAGTCAGTATTAATCATGCAATCATGCTTAGTCTTAAGATAAGGCCAAGTCCGCATGTTAGTTTATACTAAGATATTGAATAAAAGAAACCAAATGCTAGCGATCAAATACTGAACCAAAAAGATATTAATTGGCGCCGAATATTTACGTATGTTTCATATTACAGGCCATAGCGGCTTCTTGGGCGACATATTTTCACTTATGGGTTTCTCAGAATCGATATGGAGATTGTAAGATCAACACGGCTGAAACGTGGAGAACTAGAGGGGTTCGATTTATTGATCGATGAAAAGAGTGGAATTGACGCATGTTATATATGTTAATGATGTGCTATGATTGGGTGATAGTGGAGAGCTGCATGCGTGAGTGAAAAAGAGAGGTACTCGTCGAACCGACTCAGAGTAAATATCTTTTAGAATTTTGTTAATCCGAATGTAGCCTAATTTGATTGAAAAAATATATATATATATAAACTTTTTACTGCAATTAATTGTTTCATGATTTATTATTAGCAACCTAAATGTTCCCGGCTCCATATAAATGGTTCACAATCCATACTGAACCCACCAATCAGACAACGAGCCGGCGGAAGGTGAATTTCAGCATATTACAGCTTATTTCGTTGATTTAAATCGCGTTCCGCTTCTATTGATATATTTCCCAATTTTACCCTACCCTCTAATTCGCCCTGTAGTCCTAAACTAAAACAAGAAGCAACTCCTAAATCAAATTCTTTCATTTTGATATTAGCAATATCTGGAGGAGATTGTTCCTCAGTAATTTCTTTGATTTTATAGAATAAATCTATCGCTCTAGCAGCATAGGCAAAGATTGATTCCCTTGAATTCCCTTGAATTTTGTTTTGTCTTAGGAGTTCCGAAAGCTTTTTCTAAGATAGCCATTAGTTCTTCCGGTTCTTCTAGAAAATCAAACTGTCTATTCTGTAAATATATATTAGCTTCTCCTTTAATTTTAGGTTTTAACAACTTTACGAATATCGACCTGAGAATAGGTTCTATGCTTTGGAGAGCAGATCTGCATTCTCGTGCAAAATTTTAAATAGAAATATTTTTACCCGTCAACTCTGGAATTACATCAATTAAAACCTTTAGGGCGGTTACATCACTGCCTCCCACTTTACTACCTGGAAAGTTACTTTCTGGAAAACTTAAAGATTAGCAACGTTTGTTATCTCTCGAGAATTCTTGCAAGTATCGCTCCATCCAACGCATTTCTCTGTACCTTTCAAACTCTTTCCTTTGTTTCATTAGAGAGTACGTTGCAGGGACATTATAATGTTGATAATTTCTAACAAACAAATTAGAAGGACCTACATTCTCAGATCGCAAGGAAGCACTTTGCCCACCATTATTCGCATTTTCCGCACCTCTAAACCTGATTGTAAACCACTTGGTCCGGACACTTCAATATTATTGGCATATTCCGCATTTCGTACTGATCGTGAAATATTTGACAAAAATAAATCAAGAGCATTTATTTCAACATTATTATATTGTGCGCCCTGATCTTGATGATCCAAGTGCTGCTCATTATTGGCATCATACATTTTAAATAATTGAAATGGATTTAACCAGTCTTATTGAAAATATTTATACATAGTTCCTTTTTATTTATTTCTTTTTACACAAAATTTTATTTTTCTTTGAATTCTAAGACTGGATATCATTGAAATTTAAAATCATGAAATGAAATAAAATTTTTAATAATTCAAAAATAAGCAACAACCAGCTCGTAATGTAGCCTAAAAATTATTCTCTTATAATTAATCAAACCTTGTAATGATCCATACTAGTCAAAGATGGCTTTGAAATTTCACACTTCATATATCACTTAAAAAATTCGGAAATGGCCATTTAAATATTCACTCCGCGCACTGAATTTATAGAAAATCTTCTCTTCTTCCTTTGATGACCCAACCAGGCTGCGCAGTGCCTAGAAAAATACTTCAGTGTGCAAAACTCGACGATGACCGTAGAAGAATGGACCGCTACTCCCACGATGGCCCAGAAGATTGATAAAACCGCTGCTCTCACGATGATCCAGGAAAGTGAATTCCTACTCCCACGATGATCAAGAAGGTTGAGCGCTGCTATCACGATGACCCAGGAAATTTGAACTGTTGCTTCGAGAATGATGAATGAACTGAATTTTATATTGACATTTCCATTTCCTCAATAATTTAGGGAAAATATGAGCATTAAGTTCTTTTAGTTTGCACTTGATATAAGAAATCTCTCACTTTTCACTGTGACACTCGATTATTCCGGCTTTATATGATTGAAAGTTTATAATTAATAGTTCAAATCGGTTTTACACGGCGTGACCACGAAATTTTACATTTAACAAAATTTTGAATTTATTCCGATCAATCCGATCCCGGACGAACCCCCAATTGTAACAAGCTGAAATCCACCTTCCGCCGGCTCGTTGTCTGATTGGTGGGTTCAGGATGGATTGTGAACCATTTATATGGAACCGGGAACATTCAAATTAGTCTACGTCCGGATTAACAAAATTCTAAAAGATATTTACTCTGAATCGGTTCGACGAGTACCTGCTCTGAGAGGATCAAGAGTTGTTTCTAATCTTATGCTCTCGTTCGCCGCGTCGCGTTCTTCCAAAAACTCCCTCTCTTTTTTTTCACTCACACATGCAGCTCTCCACTATCACCCAATCATAGCACATCATTAACATACATAACATGCGTCAATCCCACTCTTTTCATCGATCTACAAATCGAACCGTCTAGTTCTCCACGTTTGAGCCGTGTTGATCTTACAATCTCCATATCGATTCTGAGAAACCCATAAGTGAAAATATGTCGCCCAAGAAGCCGCTATCGCCAGTTATATGAAACATACGTAAATATTCGGCGCCAATTAATATCTTTTCGGTTCAGTCTTTGATCACTAGCATTTGGTTTCTTGTATTTGATACCTTAGTATAAACTAACATCCGGACTTCGTCTTATCTTAAGACTAAACATGATTAGTACTGACTTACAATATTTATTCCTTAACCTTTGCGTCGTGAATCGTACACAAAAATTATAGAACTATCACTGACCTGATTTCCTGCGATCTGAGATAATGAATATTAATTCCCAATTTTCTAATGTATTTTCAAATTTGTATATTTCCTTTTTCCCGCAATTTTCTATTGCCATCTAGTGACGAACGAGCGAGTATATAGTCGCTCGTAGCAGCCATTAGTCTTTACTGCCCTCTATATAAGGAATCAGAACTATCAGCACCTAATATACTGTATACTTTGGTCACAGTCACAGTCACGCAGTTATGTACACATATTTTTGTAAAATTACTCTTGCCCATTTAACAATCCCATGAGTTCTACAAAAGAAAATTCTAATGCGGGGGCAAAAATTGAGAAAAAGCATAAAAATGAAGAAAAAAAGGCAAATTTGGGAGCCGGCTTCTGTTACAGAATGGCGGTGACACTTCTTGGTAACCTTCATTAAACCGCACTTTTTCATCCCTATCACAATATAATTTTACGTTTGCATTCATTGAAACTATTATTTTTGTATTAAATAAAAAATATTTATTTCTGTAATTATAGGGCTTGGATTTGGATTCCTACATGGCTGGCATGTGTCAACGCTTTTTGAAAATGACAGACACTTCTCTCATCTCTCAGATATTGAAAGGGAAATGTCATTTAGAACTGAAATGGTAAATAATTATGGAAATATTAAACAACTTTAAAAATATGAAGTTTATATTTTATGTTTGTAAGTGAAAAACGGTTTCTAGATAAGAAAAACATTTCAACTATTTGACATAACCGTAAAGTCACAAACGTCAATCCAAAACCATAATTTTTGTCCGTTTTCAAAATTTTGTGCTTGCTTTAAAAAAAGTTTTAAACAAAAATTGCAGATTTTCGAAAAATATCTTTTTATGCTGTGTATTTCTAAAAATAAATTTTAAGAAAGTCTACCTATTTATGAATTATAAATTTGCTTCAAAAAAATATTCTTAGAAAACTTAGATATTTATGATAATAAATTTTGTGTATGCCGCTTTTCAGTTAATCAATTTGGTTCTCAGGCGAGTAATTGAGACTCCGGATTCTATAACCCCGCATAAAATTTGTATGGTCGCTTCAGACCGCTCGAGTTGGCCCCTGATGACTTGAAAATAAGTTTTCGAAAATTTAACTTTTTAAAACATCACTTTGTAGAAAATTTCATAGCGCATCTTTTTTCTCTCGACAAAAAAGTTGAATCTTTTACCGTTTCTGTAAAAAATCAAAAAAACTTAATTTTTCAGACCAGCAAATTTACTAAATATTTTCACTTCAACTCGCTCCGAAAGACAAAGTTCTTTATATTTTAAGATGAAAATTTGAGAACTTTTCCTTTAAACTGTCCTTAAGATAATGTGAATTAAAAAATTTATTGGTTTTGTGAAATAAGAAAGTTAGAAATGTTATTGACAAGCAGTATCAAAATAACGTTAGACAATTTTCAAACGCTTCATTTTTTGAGGGAATTTAGAGTAAGCCCAAGCTTCCAGCAAAAGAAATTCTTGGTAGAATATAGTTAAGCTTTCTGAAAAGTTTTACCCTAATTGAATTGTTCGTTAACAAAATAGGATCATTCAAATAGCCTTGACCGAGCATATAAGGGCCGATAACTTTGGAGCCCGGTTGCACCGCGTTATTTAGCCCTTTAGAATACAATTATATTTGCTTACAATGTCCTTGAAATAGGTGTACATTAGAAACATAATATGAACAAAAAGCAAGGGCCAGGAAAGTTTTACACATCTCTTAAAATTTAGAGAACATTGTACTTTGTTCATAAGCAAATAAATCTATAAATATTGAAAATGAATAACTAAAAAAGTAAATGTTGAGTTCGCTAGAGACGCTAACTGAAGGTGGAAAAATAATTAGAAACAAAAAAAATAGGGCTAATAATATTAGCAGAGTAAAAAAAACAAGGTATTTGTACGTACACTTCCTTTAAAAAGATAAAAATTTCATTGCTTATGAAAGTGAATAAAAAATAAATTATTGACTTTGAAGATTATTTTCTTGATTATTTTTATTTCGTAGAAATTTGCATAAGTAAAATTTAGGGCATATTTTATATGCATACTACTGTAAACTAGTGGAAATAAAGGAAACAAGATTTTTTTATTGAGTAATAAATTTAAAATATTCAGGATATTTTCAGTATAAAGTCAACAAGCACATTACTCAATCTTTAAGTTGATTTATGAAATCAAAAAAGGTTGCTAAGTCCAACAAATTTTGGAAACGAAAAATAATTTTACTGCAGAAAGAATAGTTTATGACGTAATTATTTATTTGGAAATAGTTGATCTAATTTTTCCATTTTATTTTCTCTTCAGAAATTAACCGTAATGTTTATTTAATCTCTATGATACTGTATCGGTTTATTCTGTTCTTTATAAGGTTGTCTACGAATTCTATTCATGCAGTTGTTACAAAAAGTATTTAATATGTTCTAAACCATTTTATCTCATTAGTGGTATAATTAATAATAAGTTTGGTTTAAATAAAAACCAGTGAAATGAAGTTCTAACAAATTTTCAAAAAAAAAGTTATTGGTAGATAATTAAACTTTTTGGTTGAAAATTCATAATTTTGATTGAAAACTCATCTTGTTTAGTAGAAAATTGATTTTTTTGCTAAAAAAATGATTATTTTGTTTAAAACTTTGTGTTGTGAGATATATTTTTCTGAATATTTGTAATCACCCTGTAAATACGTATATATAATGTAAGATGTAAATATTTAATGATTTTGCCCTAACAAATAACATAATTTCCTGTTCTTTTATGTGGTCGAGCAGGTCGAGAGTCCGAAGTTGTCATTTATCACGCACTCGACCAATGCTATTAGACTGCTTCAGAAAACTTAATTAATAAATAATATAAATAATATTAATTATAAATAAACGAAGCGTTTGAAAATTGTCTAACGTTATTTTGGTACTGATTGCCAAAAAAAATTATAACTTTTTTGTTTAACAAATCGAATAAATTTTCAATTGCACATTATCTTAAGAACAGTTTGAAAAACAATGTATTAAATTTTTATCTTAAAATATAAAGAACTTTGTCTTTCGGAGAGAGTTGAAGTGACTTTACAGAAATGGGCAAAGATACAACTTTTTACCGGGAGAAAAAAGATGCGGCATGAAATTTTTTACAAAGTGATGTGCTAAAAAGTTAATTCTTCAAAAACTTATTTTGACAGGGTCATCAGGGTCCAACTTGAGCGGCCTGAAGCGGCTAGTCAAATTTTATACGGGGTTATAGAATCCCAATTCTCAATTGCTCTGACTAACAAATAAATTTTATGATTTTTCTTAGATGTTTTCCAATAAATGGTTTTAAGATTTTGTTTCAAATTTCTTTATAAAAAAAGCTGTGTCAAATCGTTTATAAAAATAAGCCAAACATATGAAAAATATTAGACATAGTCTTCTGAAATTTCAGAACGACGAGACATTTCGTTATAAAAACAGAAAAATGAATTATTCCATAGTTATGAACATAATTTATGATCATCATTTTCAGGGAATTTTATCGATTTTTTTCTGAAGTATAATTTATGAAAACAAAAAAATCATTAATTCCATAGCTGCAATAAAAATAATGTATAATGGTAATTTTTCAGCGAATGTACTCGATTTTGTTAAAAATTTTGTTTCATATATATATATATATATATATATATATATATATATATATATATATATATATAACAGAAAAATTAATTAATAATCATTTTTCAAGAATATTATTAGATTTTGTTCCAAATTTTATCTGTAAAATAGAAAAATTATTATTCAATAGTGATAACAATAATTTATAATCATCATTTTCAGGAAATATTCCATAGTCGTAATAAAAATAATTTATAATTATTTTTCAGGGAATGTACTATTCCTACTATAAAATCCTGACAGAGGCAGAGAATCTCAACCTTGGTTTCGAAAGAATCGAATCCGATAACATTTCTGAATATCCAAATGTCATTGATGCCACCCATAAATACAGCATTTTACCTGAGGTTACAAATTCTATTACATTTAATTAATTATTTATTGAAAATAAACACTTATGTTTTTTATAATATTATATATTAACTATTCTAGTAACGAATTATATCTTGCAGACCATAGCAGGATCGCTTTATCATATTGGAAAAAGCAGCGGTTTTTTATCAAGACCTCAATGCTGGCAGGTATTTTCAAAATTTGAATTAAAAAATTTCTTAATTTATTTAATTATGAACAATATCTACAAATCTGTATTAATTGGAATTATGATTGGTTTTCATTAGATTCGGCTATAACTAGTGATTCACGCTAATGCATTTTATCACGAATTTTTTATTTTATGTACAAGTATCTATTACCTACTTTAACGACGTTTTCTCGCAACAGTTCACGTCTCCTCGAATTAAGATGTTGAGCTATAAATTTGAGATTAAATGAAAAACACTATGGAAAGTTTTGTGTTATCCTACATTTTTTGAAATGCAAATAAAATAATTTTTTAAAAGTGGAACTTCTCGTTTTTCCAGAAATTTAGGACCATATAAACATTCTTTAGTGTTTTTTATTTCATTTTCCAGATTGTCAACTCCATATCTCTAATGATGTGGACGTGAATTGTTGCGAAAATAATTTTGATAAAAGAAAGAATAATGAAATAAAAAAATAATTACAGATTGAAAGAGGAAACGATCTTCCACCTGTTATGAGTTGCGAAGGGTTAGGGGTACCTATTTATTTTTACCTGGAAATCGTTTGGTACCATGCAACATTGACTGGCACAATTATTTTTCTCTATGCTACATATTTGAGTGACTCAATTTATGGAGGATTACTTGCAATATTTTCCTTTTTTTATAATCACAATGAGTGTACGAGAGTCCAATGGACTCCAGCTTTAAGGGAAAGTTTTGCCTATCCAGCCTTACTGTACCAAATGTACAGAGTTACAGAATTTATAAGAGGACACCGAGAAATCAAGTCGAAATTGTCAAAATTGTACACATACACGGTCAGTATTATTCACTGTTTATACATTTTTGTTGGACCTTGGTAATGGGAAATTAATAATTTATACGTGGGCGTCCGCACGAAAAGGGCTCTTGTTGTCCGTATGGAGTACGTATAAGGTTATAGCGCCGCAAAGTAATCTGAATTTTAAGCCGAATATTAAAAAATGAGTTGTCTCATTTTTCAAGTTAGATCTTCTAAAAACGCTCATTGAGGAAAACTCATGCGAATGTTTTGAGTCCATGGCTACCACACTTTCAGTAAATTTTTTTTTCGAGTAAGTTTTTTTTAGTCACTTTTTAAAGAAAAAGACACTATGGTGACTTTTGAAAACAAAAAATCCTTCTAATTTTATATTTCATCTAAAACAAGGAAAAAATTATTAATCTATGTATGAAATCTATAGTAATCTATCTATGCTTTTGAATGTCAGACTTCATACTCTTTCCTTTATTCTTCTCTTTTTCTTGTTTTTTTTTGCCTGAATGCGAACTGAATTAAAAGAACCCAATTATTAACTTTCCTTGTTGAAAATTCAACTGTTTCAAAACAAATAATCTTTTTGGATTTAATAATAAACTGTTTGTTTGAAAATGAAATTATATCTAGTTACGGTTCAATCATCTGTTCAAAATTTCGACGTTCTGATTAAAAATTCAACCATTTGGGTTAATATTCAATTAAAAACTTGTCTGAAAACTGTTTCGTTGGAAATTATTTTTTTCCTGTAAAATTCAGCTTTTTGATTGATAATTCACTTTCCTTGGTTAAAAGGGTTTTAAATTTATCTCTTTGAATTTATCTCTTTTGGTAGAAATTTCATCTTTTTTGGTTTAAAAGGCAACAATTTTGTTAAAAATTCTGCGGTTTTGGTTAAGAATTACCTTTTTTGTTAAAAATTATTCTTTTCAGGATTTTAGCTGAAAGTTGAACTCTTTACTTTTTTATCATTTATGATAGTGAAATAAGAATCGTGCGAAATTTCACACCTCACTTTCTCAACCGATCTTCACGTTTTGAGACCTAAAGCCAAAAATCAATATCCAATCCATCTAATATTCCAATTTTACACCAAACAACGGCATATATGCGAATAAAAGTTTGAAAGAAGAACTAGCTTTTTTATGCATCGAAAATACCATGAAAATAATCGAAATTAAAATTTTTAGCCAATCGACTTGAGGTTTATAAAAAAGTTATTGGAGGAATTTCAGCTTTTAAAAATTAAAAAAAAAACTCTTTGAAATTGATTAGCAAGAGTTAAAAATTTTATATATTTGAAAATTTTTATATTTTTATCATAACAACGCGAGATAAGTAAGAAAGTCTTAAAGAAAGTATTGTCGTTTTTTATTGAAAGGTAGTTCAGAAAATAAACATGCATTTAATATCAAAAATCGATCGCAAAGCGCGCGTTCTGCATATTTAAAGATTTGAGCAATTTAATCTTTAACTATACTTCATTACGTTGAAAATTTCTAAGATGAAGATTCATACAAAAACTGGATTCTAAAAGAAATGTTTGTTAAAGTTTGATTCGAGCATTCCGAGTGCAAAGAATACATATCCCAGCGCAAAGCAAATTTCATATTTTTTGGTTAAAAATGCAATTTGTTGGTTGACTATTAATAATTTATTTTGGTTGAGAATTAAGTGATTTTGTAAAAAAATTTAATTATTCCATTTTTTATTGAAAATTTATCTTTTGTTTAGTAGAATGGTAGAAACTTAAACTTTTTGTTTGAAAATAATGTGCTTATAACATTGAAAATTCATCTCTTGCGGTAGAAACTCCATTCCTCTGTTTGAAAATGCAACTATTTGGTTGAAAATTTATACTCAGTTATGGCTTAAAATTAAACGATTTTTTTTAATACTTGTAATTTTTATTAATATATTAAATATTTTATTTCTCGTCGAGAATTCAGCTTTTTAGTTGAGAATTGAACTACTTGGTTGAAAGGAGAATTATTTTAATAAAAAATCATTTTTTGGTTTAAGACTCATCATTTTAGTAAAAAATTAATATATTTGTCTGAAAATTAAACTATTTCGATGAAAATATTTATTATTTTTTTTCTTAATTGTTTTAACTGAAAATTTAACTACACTAGAAATTCTACTGAAGTGCGGTTTCGGGCATGGCCCTAAATGGCCCTCCTGTTGTTTGTCACGCTTGAATACGAGCCACCGCCACCCTTTTCAGCCCCGCGGCTACACAATCACAAAACCGCCGCAGCACCAATTCACGGAAAGACATACTTCAATGGGATTCCCAATTTATTCCAATTTTCGTTAAAAATTAATATTTTTAGTGCAAAATTTAACGATTTGGTTGAGAATTCCTGTATTTTGTTGAAAATCTGTTTTTTTCTAGATAATTAATCTTTCTGATTGAAAATTAATCTTTTTGTCTAAAAACTCATTTATTTGGCTGAAATTGCAATATTTTTACTAAATAGTCAGTGATGTAAAGCGTTTCATATTAAATTCAATGTGTAAGAAATCATTCTCCTATTATTATCCTATTTTCGTAAAAATCACCCTATTGTCCTCATTTGAGAGTCTTAGGTTCTGCAGTCTGTAACATAATTTAAACCATTTAAATTTATAATTTTAGTTTTTTATTTATTTAGTTTATTTATTAGTTTTTATTTATTTAGTTTTATTTTAGTTTATTTATGTTGTAAAAAAATGAATTGCAATTCGTATGAACATTACTTCTAAAAATTATTTTAGCAATTGTGACCTGGGTTTTCACCCGCGAATTCAGCAAAAGAATTTCATCTAAAAGATCCGCGGTCTATGTCTGTTAACCGATATTTCAAAAATTGTACACGGTGCAGGAAAATTGTTGTCATTTTTGCAATTTGCCATATTTTTTTTAACTAAAATGTTTTTTGTTCATTTACTAGAAAAGAATAATACACGTTAGTTTTATAACATTTGAATCGAAATTGAACGTTATATGACAATTGAAAGTTATCTATATCTTATCTAAAGGGGGTCTAGCGGTCTAAGCCTGTTATCTGCCGTGTTCTATCGCTGGTTTCCTGTTGTTTTCCGCGGGCTCGCTTGTTTCTGCGTTGTTCTTCATGCTCCGGACAGGTTTTATGTGTCAAAATGTTTGGAAACGCAAGCCAAACATAGATGTGCTTGCAAAAATTTAAAATAGTTTATTGCAAACATTTGCTGAGTGTTAGTAAATGAGATGCGTCGCTCACCTTCATCTTTACAGCGATCTGCAGACGCCAATATCCAAAATTCAAATGCCCATATACTTAACTGCACACACATTGACATGTGTCTCACTGGCCTATTCTACGAGTAAATTGATCTGATGTGAGAAAAAGCATGAATTTTACATAAGATGCAATAAGTAGTTAACAGGTTTATACCGAGGACCTATGCTCTAGATACCAAAACGTGATATTCGAAAATCCATTTAAAAAAAAACTAAAAGGAATTTTCCTGTTTCGCTTGCTAGACACTAACTGCATATAAAAAATGTTCAAGAAAATACAAAAAAAAATCAATTTCGAAAAAAATGTCACTTATCCGGTTTAGACTGTGGACCCTTCATCTGATCTTGTATATCCATTCCGACCAAATAAATGTGTAATAATAAAAATAAATAATAAAACAGTAATGCATGTTACATTGTTTTTTCGGACGTGAAGTATACGCAAAAACTAAAATCGATCATAAGTGTCCTTTTTATACGGACGCTCACATAAAAAAAATTTATAAAACTATAAAAACAAAATATTATGAACAAAATAAATTAGTACCTCCATGTTAAAGGAACCTCTCTGGAAGTGTTCGTCTAAACCCGAGGGGGAACTCACTTGTAAAAAACCTGCACGGAGTAATTCATTCATTCATACATGTTGATTAATGAATGCTTTCTGGTTTAGTATATTATATACCATCCCACTGGCAATCTTATTTAAATAACTCCTATTTAAGTCGTTCCTAGAATTTCAGTTCTCGAAAGTTTGGGGAGGTGTTGCTCAATCATACTTGACAAACAGCAGAAATCTTCTGAATTCTCCGAATTATCTGTACGAATTTCTTGAATTCTTTTAAATTTCCTGAATTCCTTGTATTAGTTTTAATCCTTTGAATTCTTCTAAGCTCCCTAAATTCCTGATATTACTTTGAATCCCTTGAATTTATTAAATTCTTTGAATTTGTGAAATTCTTCTCAGTTCCTTGAATTCGGTTAAACTCCCTTAATTTGTTGCATAATTTTGAAGTTCTTGGAATTCCTTAAATTAGTAGAATTCTTGGAATTCGGCGAATTCCAAGGAGGTTAAGATAACATAAGGAACTTTGATAATCCAGAGGTATACAAGGAATTTAAAAGAATTCTGCGAATTTAGTGATATCTGAAAGTCCGTAGACTTTATAGTATTTTTGAATTCAGAAGAATTCAAGAAACTCGAGTGAACTAGAATTAATTCTAAATAATCTACTAAGCTCGTCATTATTCAATTAATAAAACCTATCTTATGTTTTATTCGGCATTTATCGCCACAACCAACGACAGACTGGTCCTTTTAGAAATTCACTCCAAGAAGGGTTTTTTTACATGGCGTTCAAATAAGTCGACATTAAAAAAATTAATTTTTTACAGGACATCATTATGGCTATGATATACAGCTTCCAAACATGGCAATTTTCCCAGTTTATTTTCTTGACCCAAATTGTAGCTTTGCTTTTTCTGAAATGGATCAAGATAATCCCTCGAGATTTATGTCGAAAAATTTTTCTAATTCATGCACTCTCAGCTTTAATTATAATTATTGATTCAGAAAACACTCTTCTGTCTCAATCTTTGTACTGGTGCCTTCTCTTCAACCACGTGTACTGCGAATTTATAAGTGAAAAGCTGTCTCGCTTCTGCAGCCAATCAAGCACTGTCTGGATAGAAATTGTTTCCACTTTAGTTTCCACAATCATGACAAAGTCTTATATCATGAAGTCAGAAGACGATAATCACATTTTCGATCTACTTAAATCGAAGATCACAAATTACAAAAATTTTCACACGATGTTATACACCTGTTCTATTGAATTTGATTTCATACAGTACGAGACTTACAAAACAATAATAATGACTGCACTTTTGCCTACTGTCATCCTTGCTGGGGTGATAACAATTTATTACTGGTACAGAAATTTTAAGAAAGGTTATCCTGATTTCATTGAACCTGAGGTGGCTTACAATGCTTTGCAATGTGGAGCTTTTATTGTAATGGCATTTTTTATCATGAGACTGAAGCTTTTTATGACACCACATTTGTGCATAATTGCTGCATTGGTTGCCGCGAAAAGATATCTTGCCAAATTCGGAATTAAAGGTGAACCTTTCAGAGGAGCGCTGGTTGCTCTAATTTTAGCTTTGATGACCTACAATGGAATCCAAAGACTTCAGGATGAAAGAAATCATGTTGGTGCGTATATTAGCAACATCCATGATATCATAAGGAAAATAGGGAAAAATGTGCAAGAGTCAGTACTTTAAGGAGTAGGTCATTTTAATTTAATAGAGTGTACAAAACAATATTTGAAAGCTTTTGAGTACAATATCCAGTACAACATTCTGTAAAAATCAACTCATTTATGTATTTATTATTATTTCTTATATTATATCTTTCCAGAATGGAGACAATTCGCCTCATATTGATTTTGGACAAATTTATGATTCCGGTTTCAATATATTTGAGAAGTGAACTTGGTTTAACAAAATTTTAATTATAAAAATATATTTCACAGTGAAAAGGAAATATATTTTCAAAAACTTTATTCAGAAAGTTTTGAAAATTGTTGAGTTTCAAGAATAATATTAATAATAATTAAAAATTGGCCAAAAAATATATATTTTGGAATGAAAAATTTTATTGTTGATGAAAATTTATATGATGATAAATGTTTTTCAATCTCTACCTCTTTTGAGAAGAAAAGTTAATAAATGAATACATTTATAATTTTTTCATTTTAGCTCAATACAGTAACATTGAACAGGAAGAGTTATTTGAATGGATAAAAGCAAAAACCCCAAAATCTGCAGTATTTGCTGGAAAAATGTCGCTCATGGCGAACCTGATGTTATCCACAGGCAGGCCAATTGTAAATAATCCTTATTACGAAAGTAAAGAAATGCGGTAAGAAACTGTTAAAGTATCTTTGTTTTTTCCAAATGTATAACAAATGTTTCCTCAAGCCAAATTAACTTTTCATTTTTAGAGATCGAACGATAAAAGTCTACGAGATATTTAGCAGAAAGGAGCCATCAGTCGTTTATGAAACTTTGAGAAATCTTCATGTTGATTATGTAGTTTTGGATGAAGGTTTATGTTTTGGTTTTGGAAATGTGTGAGCTAAAAATTGATTTATTATTATTATTATTATTATTATTATTTAATGTAACAGACTTAGTTGAAATGCGTTCTTCACAATAAAATACCGTAAATTATATTAAAGCACGTACAATAGTTTAAAAGTTGTAAAATTGTATTATTATTATTATTACACATTAAGCCGTTTCCCTAATTTAAAAAAATTTTAAACGATTTAAAAAAAACGGGAAAAATTTTAAAGCAACTACAAAGTTTCCTAGCAGTCAGTCAATATTACGAAATTTTCTTGTGTTTTCGTTTAAAAATTATATTTTTTCATACAGGATTTTTAGAATTTATAGACACAAATTGTAATTTTTTGCAGTAATTTCTTGTCACATTGTACCAAGGAATCCGAATTTTATCAGCAAACTGTGATTTTTATTGAAATATGTGTATTCTTTTCTACAATTACTAACGATTTTTTTTTTAATTCTGGGAAAAATTAACAGAAATTTAAATTTTCCTAGAATTCGAACAATTTTACAATAGACCGTGTTGCACGTTTTTGTAAACAAATACAATTTTCACATTATTTTACTTTATTGTATTTTATTGTAAAAATACATTTTCACTAGATAATCTATAAAAAACTGAAATCTGCCTTTTGGGGTCGTAGATTTTCCTGCTCTATTTTAGAGATATTTTACTTATTTATACATGTTTTATAATTTTCGATAATTTTCTACAAAAAGTTTAATAGAAAATCATAAGTTCCCTAAAATACAATAAATTATAATCATCCAGAACAGTGATGTGAAAATCATAATTTCTTGTAAAACAAATAAAAAGTTTTTGCGACTGTAAACAAAATTGTACAAATAATTACACATATTTACAAGAAAATTTTTACTACAAAATTAACGGGCCAAAGTTCTTTATTACAATTAAATAAAATTTTAGGGGTTGAATATAATTAAAGAGTAATCTCCCGCACCAGTGTCCGTGTCCTATTGAATTTTATTGTAAAAAATACTTTTTCTGCTAGGAATTTGAAGAAATTAAACTATTATATGAAATCAATGATAAAATATAAAAAAATCATTTAATAAAAATACTATATGAAGATTGTAGAAATCAGAAAAATTGTATGTAAATTCTGGAAATTTGAGGTATATATTACAGAAACCTCTTTAATTTTCAGGAAACCTGGATGTAGAATGGTCGACCTAATGGATTTAATCGACAGTGGAAAGGACAAAAAGTCAGGAAAACCACCAGTTTGTCCAATTCTTTTTCGGGGTTACAACCATCTCTTCAGAAGAGTTTTTTCGAATCGGGGTTACGTTGTTCTAAGTCTAGAATATTCGAAGTACGTGGAGATAAGACCGCAACAAACGATTGCTTATCAGTCCTAACGAATATCGTGCCTATTGTGTACCTTTAGAAGTTTAACCAAGAATTCGACGTTATGCGTTCATAACTTATTTTTTTTTTATAATATTCCATTAGCTGATTTGTACAAAGTGCAGAACTGATAACCTATTAGCATTATTGGACCATCGATCAATTATCGAATAATTTTTTCACTTTTTATTTTTAAGTATATTGCGTGAGAATTGAATGCTAGAATCAAACAAACTAAAGGAACACTTTCTATGCATTTTCGAATATGATATAGATGTTATAAATTTTAGTAATGACTTTAAACAGCTTTTCCTGGTTTGGAAAAATGATGTCTTATCATTGGATTCATTATTTTCAAATTCTTCTGAATTTTCATTGAGCTTTCAGAGTCTTATTTTCTATAATTTTGCAAGTGCAATACAATAATAAGAATGAATATCAAAAAAATATTTACAAGAAAAAAATATGTAAGATATTTACTTGTAGGAGCTTCAGTTACAAGACTGTTATATATATTTTAATATGCGAATAGTTGCTGCAGAAGATTTTTAAACGGTTTATTGAGCGAGGACAATAAATATATTTAGATTGGAGAAAAACTGTGGTGGAAAATGTGTGATTTTCCTGAATTAAAAGGAGTACACTGTCATGAAATGAATTTGTAGTGACTTTATAGACATGTAGGATCTGTTGCCTAGAAAATTATTACCTCCACTGCATTTCATTAAATACGATTACAGGCTTCTAAGTCCTAAAAAAGAAGAAAAGTATGGATGTGCTATTACACTATAATTTCAATACAAATTCAAGAAAGAGAAATCAAAATATTATGTGCAAAAATAATTTAGGGACAAACAATTTTTCTGCAGAAGTCGATAAGTTTAAATCTTTGTGAAAATAACATAATCAGTATAAAAATAACCTGGTGCCATGTAATGCCTATTTTCGTTTTATAAATCCAAATCGCCTTTTATTTCTTAATTAATAAACTAGCATAGATTATACTATATCTATATGCTAGAATAAATATTCAAGATAAAATGTAATTTTTAGAAATTGTAAGCCGATTTTAATTCAAATTCTTTCTTTTGAATGACCAAATTAATAAGTATGTCGCCAATAAAAACGTCAATGATATTTTTTTTTAAATAATTGTCAATGTAATGCATATTTAATTGTGCTTTTGTTTGTATAACATGTAAAATATAGCAGCTATTATGTGATACTTTTATTGATAAATTACGTAAATGCCAAAAATGTGTAGCTGTAATAGAAATTTTTGAAAATGTAATAAACAGACTAAAGAGGTGTTAAAATTCTGTTATGTTTCTAAATAAGTTGTGCACTATATTTCTCTGCATGTTTAGATAATTATGCAAGTGCCGTGGGAGAATAAACAACCTACTACTTAAGGGAAGTATATGTACGTGCAGAGATCAGGGATATCATTAAACTGTGCACAGAGGTAAATATACAATTATGTAGCGTGGTCGAAGGAAACTAGAGTATCCTCGCAAAATTAAGAGTTCACTTGAGATTTAAAAAAAATATCTTTAAAAATGTTCTTTTTTATTACTGATAATAATTTATATCCTGCGATTTTTGTTACTCATAAAAATTAACTTTAAATAGAGTATACAATCATTTCATAGTATATCACAAGTTTTGTATTGGTATTTTTTAAATGAAGTACAGACAGATGTGCGTGTAGAAATTTTGCAATATGTGGATGATGTCTGGGTCAGTTCGATAAGTAGGGTAGAGTCTGCCTTGAAAATCGTCTGTCAGAAAACCGACTGAGCATCTTGGGTAGGTTTTCGAAAGATGGGTTAATTTTTTTTTACTTTTTCGTTATTTATTCAGGACTTTATAAAGCAATTTTTATCCGATTCAGCAAAACTAAAACTCTTTTGCATCTTGCACTTTTTTCGTACGACAAACTGTTGGCACTGCACAGCGTTATAAACAAATTATTTTTCAACAAATTTGCCACATTTGCACAGTGTTTCATCAGAATCCATTGCTCAGAAAAATTTGAAACTTGAACACTGTCTATATTGAGGATAGATATCTTGAAAGGAAAAAGAAATCTTCCGATCGAATAAAAACTTCTGCGTAAATTTTTGTTAAAAAGTTTCCATTCTTAAGAAGATTTTATTAATAAAAAATTATCCAGAAGAACCAGTGTCATAATATTGCTTAAAATTGTTGCGAAACCTTTATCTACCAATAATAACATAATGTATTTTCCATTATCTCTCTTGCTAAATTGTGTATAAAAATGTACATAAACAATAACCGTCAATAACCAGAATTTATTTCTAAATTTATTTGTTATTAATTGAGTAGGAGATGGTTCTCCGCAGTTTTCCTCTTTCATGCATAAAAGTCCAAGCAAATTAGAACACTTCTAATCAAAATTTCGCTGCATATGGTAGGGGATAATTAATAAGAATAGGTTTTCCATATTATGTAAATATCTAAAAAAAGATATATACCTAAGTAATACGGTAACGATTTTTTTTGAAGTGAGAAAAAGGAATACTACCTATTCTTCTTGTGCATAATTAATTTATGTGTGAGGAAAGGACATTTAAGAACGAAAAAAGTTACTTGCAAATATCATGTACAGCTTTTAAAATTAAACAAATGTATCATTTTAAGATCAGTGTTTGGAATATTATTTGAATTCAAATAACTGATCTTAGTCAATCGGAGGTTTAAAGTTAAAATTCAACCCAAAAAATTAATTGTTTTATTTTGAAAATGTATTACATATCAGAAATTTGATAAGCATTTCTCACAGAAGCATGAATGCCTAAGGATATAATATATAACTTTCACATTTTTTCTCAGAGAAATACGAATTTATACGAAGGCGAATGGTTAATATTCGAATTTTTTATAATTTTTTCAAAACCATCGTTTTTTTCATAATTTTTTGTAGAAAGTTATGAAAAAGTACAAAACCAAGATGTATGAATTAATGCAATATTTTCCTGAGAAAGAACACAGGAAATCCTGCGCCTCCAAATTATTTAATTTCTTGTATATTTTTTTTATATTCCTGAACAAATAAATAAATTCAGATTTTAGAATATTCTGAATTTTCATAAATTCTCATGAAGTCACAATTGTGTAAAAGAGATTAGTTTAATTTTGAACCCCAGAACTCAATGACAGATTTTCTTTAGTAACTCTAGTTGAACTTGAAATTTGTGTTCACAATAAAACATAATAAGTGACAAAAGAGTACAACATTGTAAACATTGTGATTTTTTTAGAAAGAGTCCCGCCCAAAATACATGGGAAAATGTCAACAAATGTTGTAATTTGTTTGTAATATATTATCTGCCCGGTAAGAAGAGAAGAATAGAGTAAAATTAATATTTTCGGATCTAAACGAAAGAGTGAGCATTATTTAATTTCATCAGTAGAGATAACCCTCATTGTTATTTTTAATTTCATACATTCTGTATTTTCGATTAATTTAATTCCTTCGAATCTGTACACAAAATATGTGCACTTACATGGTTTCTATTCCTCCGTGTGCAACATAAGTTTGGAAATTTCCATTTTTTTAGTCAAGATCATTTTGAATTCAATACTTACTTTCTTCATTTTCGATTATTTTAATTTCTTCTAATCTGTCCACAAAAGATGTGCGCATGCATAGTTTCTATTTGTTTTTGTGGAATATAAGTTTGGAAATTTCATTTTTGTTTCTGCCTTAACGGTGGAGTAATTTTATTTATAATATTTTATATTGTTTAAACAAATTATAGATTTAATAATATAGTAAATAATAATAAATACATTTATCAATGTTTTGTAATGTAAACAAAACTCATTTATCTTTACACAGAATTATCAAAATATTCTTTGATAATACTAAAATATATTTCTATTAACATAATTATTTTATATTTACAACTGAATTTTTTTGAATCGATTAAAAGGACTAGGTTCAGCGTCTTCGAAGTGGCATTATTCTCTTTCTTTCTATTCTTTCTGTTGCATTCCTTCATTTTTTAATTCCTCTCAATACGCTTCCATTAAATGTTTCTAACTCGATTAAAGAGAATAGATTTTGCTTTTTTTTTACTAGTTGGTGGAACTTTCAAAGGAGGAAAATGCGCGTATTATTGGGACTTCAGATTCTGATTTTCTTCTTACCGGTGTAATTTTTCCTGCTTTATTGAACAAAATGCATTGGCACCACCAAATTTATGATTTTCTTCCAATCTTTTGCAGAAGTTCATGGGAAGAAGTACAAGTTAATCTCATATAGTTTTCTTTAGGAAATTCTAAGTTTCTGTACATTTTATAAGACATGTTTAATAAGAAGAAGTATATAAGTATACGAGATAAGTATAATTTATCTATGACTAGGCAAGAAAATTAATGACTTTTTTAATCATTCATTTGGCCCATAACTTTTTAAACTCATTTTTGCACCGCTTTTTCCATCAGCCTTTTAGTTATTTTATTTAAACAATGTGATTTAAATTTTTTTTTGCAATATTATAAAAATTTCCAACTTCTAATAGAAGCTTGTGGTTAGTAGTAGAATTATTTTAATAATTTTTTATTGTTTTAAATAAAAACCGTTGAAATCTGTAGCGCCAAGAGGTTTGAAAAAAATGGTAACCATGATGCACTGCATCGATCGAGATGAGGAAAATATGCTAAATTCAGGAAGCTAGAGATGTTTCATAATTAAAAAAAAAGTTTTTTGTATAACTTTCTTATTGGTCTTTATAACGTGAGCATATTTTTTTACTGAAATCGACGTGCACGTTTTGGAGAGAAGAAATACCTTGTGATTTTAATTTCCCCCTCCCATGACCCCACAGGACGTAAAAGTTTGTGCTCTCTAGAAATAGTTTTTCCTGAAAATTTGAGCCCGATAAAAAAATCCAGCTATCGCAAATCGCCTGAATATATTTTTATCACACCGACATCATAAGTGCGATTTTATGTGCTATGAACTATATCCAAACAGTCTTCTTAGCCTTATAATTTTTGCTTAGGTCACAGTGTACTATAAAGTAACTTATACTGTGATCTGATTGGTTGATAGACATTTATATATGTACTTTATGCCTTTATGGTACGTTGAGGGCAGTAACCCCAATTTGGCATTTAGACGTACGCTTGTGCTAACTGGTGTGATAAAAAATAATTTGTGACTCGTCCTTTTTCTCAAAAATTGAATTGGATTGTATTGAATGAATTGTATTAGATTCGATAGAATTAGAGTGGTTTGTAATAAATTAATTGAATTAGATTGGATGGATTGAATTGGACTGGATTCCTTCTCAGGTTCTTAGATTAGAGCTCTATGCAACCTATTTGCACTTATGATCGACGTTGTTAATGAATCGTGTTAACTGCAGTATGAGTCGAAGCGAGGCGTTAAAAAGTGCCACTTAGGTTCCTTGTATTGCGCCTAATACACTTATTCATTTCTGTCATTCTTGCCTACTGAAGTTAGTTGTCTAACTTATTGCCCCAATTAGAAAAAAAGTGGTCTTGCAACAAAATCACCGTCCTCTTGACTGTTTTGTTTTGAACTACGCGAATAAATTGTTTAAACTAATAGAATTATTTGGCTACAAGATTAAGTGAATTTAGTCGCATAAAGTTCATTATTGCAACAAACGATTCCTGTTGAGAGACCAATGAAATTCCTCTCAATCTTAAATTTGAGAGGAAATTCAAATTATGTGAAGAAACATCCTTTTGTCACAAAAAGATATTTCTCTGAGATCCTAAATAAAAAAAATTTAATTCTAAAAACTAAATAATCAAAACAAAACAGGCCAAAAGTGTCTTAAAATGACGTATCTTTTCGTGTTACTTATCCCTACAATGTACCAAAGAACATTAAAAAAAAATTTTTGAGGAAAAAGAAAAATGAATAATCTAAATTCACTTCGTGATTTAATTCAAGTTTTTCTGTCTTTTTTTGTTTTTTAATTCTATCCCCCTGGCGGACCGAATGAATGAAAAGGATACGCTGCAGCGTACTCTTCTTTAAGCGCATCCATTGTCGTTTGAATAGTATTCTGCTGCTGAAAGCAGATGTGCTTGAAGTCGCTTTCAGCCTATGTTAATGACAGGTATTTTACTATTTAATTTTTTAACGCTGCAAACAAAACTATTGCAATTATTCCCTGCAATAAATTAAAGGTTCATCTTACTGTTTTTTTTTTAGTTTTTGTTGCATGATGCGGAACGGATACTATGTGGGTACTATCGGGGTACGCTGTAGGCGTATACTTTCCGTGCATTTGGTCCGCCAGGGATTTCAACGTTTTATAAAAAAAGTGTGTACTTTGTAATAGTGTAAATATATACATGTATTTTAATTAATCGAAATAGTGAAATAAGTAAAAAACTGTAACAAATATGACTACATTATTTACACATTACATACCTTCATAATAAAACGTTCTCATGGAAGTAAATAAACAGAAAAAGAGAGTTAAGTTTAAGTTTAAGTTTTTCTGAAAAAACATATTTACACATTCTTGTTGATAACGTAATGACAAATGTAGTTTTTTATAGTTTTTATCGGATTTCGAAGGTTATATCTTTCCGAAGAATATGTTATTTTATCCAATTTTGTATATTTTTTTATTAATTGAATGTTTAAAAATCGCATCAACGGTCAGGGTCATTAGCAACTGCATTATAGGGTCAATTGTTAGCTTTTTGGTATCTGTTAGGTAGTATAACAAGCGGCAAAAGCAAAGCTTTCTAAAAAGCACATCTAGCCTCGCTTCCTGCTTCGAGAATCGAACTCGTACTACTAATTCCAGTAGGCAAGAATCACAAACATTTATAAATGTATCAGGCTCAAAACAAATTTAGCGCTCGTAGCTGTTTAAAACTTGAATATGCTTGCGATAGCTGGATTGTTTTATCGGGTTAAAATTTTCAGGATAAAATATTTCTATACACAGAGAGAATTTTTAAGAGATATAATAATATAAATATAATATATAATAAAAATAAGGAGTAGTGCCATAAATAAATCTCCCGAAATTTCTCTCCATGTAGAGAGCAAAAACTTTTAGGCCCTGTGTCATTTTGAAATTCAAAATTCGTTTTTCGGCCCACCCTATTGCACACGCCATAGATTCCAACTTACAACACAAATTTGAGATTAATACGGGTAGGGACAGTTTTTGATGCTTATATCCAGTGCAAAAGTTTTTAAATTCTTTAAAGAAGTGTAGTTTCTGATAGAACTCTTTCGTACCGAAAATGTACAATTTTCACATTTTTAGTACTATATTGTAATTTACTGTGTTTTATTATGGAAATAGGTACATTTCACCAGGACGTGTAAAGAATAAAATGATAATAGAAAGAAATAATATTTTTTTGAACATAAGAATCAAGCAACCAATTTGTTTATAGAAGAAACTGTGCTTCGAAAATCTTCTCACGTAGAGATAACTATTACTTCCAACCTAACGGAAATAGCACTTAACAATGGTTCAAAAAAAGTGGAGTAATAGTACTTCGCAAACTGTCGGAAAGTCGATGGTCATCATCACGATATAAACCTATTGGAATTCGTGGAAAGAATGCTGAAAAGTAGAGTTGTTGCGAAGATAGCTCCTCCTCAAGCGGTACCGGTACCCTCACTTTATTCTTCATGTTCCAGTGGTACCACTTTACCATTGCCAGGCACGGCCACAGCATACAGCATAGCAGCGCTTGTTTTGCTATAGGTACTCGTGCTGCTGACCCAAATGAATCTTTCTACCAGATACCAGTCAGTCCCAGTCCGGGCTTCTTCGCGGTAATATTGTCCGATCTGTCTCCGCATCAAGGATCGAAAATAGAACGATAGTTTCCGTTTAACAGAGACCACGTCTCCCGTCCAGTGGATGCAGTGAGAGTGAAGAATAGATATTCAGATCAGATGTTGATACTAATGCCAACAAAGTGCGACCCGCAGGCCATTGAACCGCAGTGAATGGGACCATATTGGAATAAAACAAGGGAATCGCCAAGAATGAGTCTCTACATTTTTCCCCAACCATGTCAACCCTGTCATTGTTCGGCCTCAGTTATAATTAATTAATTCATCTTTCTGAATCCGAGTCAGAATCTAACATTAGTATACGTTCATTATATTTCCTAGGGTCAGTTCTTTCATTTTTTTGTTACAATTTCAAACTATATTCCACATTAGTATATAACAAAGAACATTTTTAAATAATCTATGGTAATATTATACAAAATCATCAAATATTGACAAAAATATTGAATGTCTTGTAGAGGATGGCATATGTACCTCGGTCGGAGGAAAAATTGGTGATAAGACTTTGAAACTAAATTGCTGATGAACATCTCTTCCGGTTTTCGCGGGAAACGGCAGCAAACGGTACTCGTACTATGAATGCGGGAAAGTGTCCTATGTCCCATTATTAAATAACACATGTGTGCGGTGAACCTGCGCATTGTCGCAGTGGTGAACGCGCCGCGGATGCAGCTGGAAGCTATCGGATTTGAAAGCGCTCGAATAAACACACTCTCCGATCTCAAAATACGCGTGATCGAAATAATACCAAGTGCATGAAACTCGGACGTAGGCGAAGGCTGGGAAAGTGGGTAAACATTGAGTGGAGAATTGGAGAATGCAAGAAATACAGGACGAGACGAAGGAAGTTGATGGTATTGTTAGTGAAAAAGAAGAACACTGAAGAAGTTAACTTCGGGTGTCAACAGGCAGAAATGCGGCTCTTGTGTTCCATGTCAATCGTTTCCTTTGGATAATAATTTTTTAACAGTGAGTACACATTTCTCTGTATAATAACATTTTATTTCGTCTGAAAATCACTCCGTTTAATTTATTTTTAAAGATATGTCAGAAACAACGCCGAATGTGGCTGATTACTCGATCGAATCCTACATTATTTTACTCATTACGCATTCATAAAATTTGATTCTCTTTAACATTCTTAGTTAAACGTATTCTAAAAAAAAGTGAAATATATTTCACTAAATATTGGTTGATAAAAAATTTTCTATTCAAAGTAGATGAGCTACACAAAAATATATCTTCTTAATTAAAAAGTGTAAACATTTGAACTACTTTAGAAATGTTTGAATTTATTAAGGTACGAGTAATAAGCTCTAAATAATGTAAAACGTATCTCATAATGGAAGAGAAAATTCTATATTTGTACCTATTGCACTATTTGTAACTGAATTTCTGTATAAATAGCCGGATTTTTGGTACGAATAGGAGAGCTGGAAAACGGGATATTGGAACCAAGATTTTGGTACGAATAGCCGGATTTTCTCATTGCATGTACACTCCATTTAAATATAATTTTTCCTAAATTTTAAATGTTTCCAGGGGGGCTATTCGAAAAATTTATAAAACCTGGATAGGTTCCGCTTTAATGTTACGTCCATGTTAAATGTAAAATTTTGGATTTTTAAATTTGTAAAATTCGAAACTAGATTTTAAATGGCTGAAAAGTACACTTTTGAAAATTTGAAATTGTGTAATCTTAGCTAATACTGTTTTCAACATTTATCAGTCCAAAATTGTAATTTCTTGGCGATTTCTATCAGAAATTACAATGAGAAATTTTTCGTTTAAATCAAACAATAAAATTTATTTGAATATTCTTTGTTTGATTTAAACAAAACTTGTACTTGAATTTAACCAATTTTGTTGGATGCACACCAAAATTTTTTCAATGAAGGTTTAAATCGAACATATTATTTCTTGGATATAAGATCAAAAAAAGTCGTATTCATTATAAAAATAGTTTTGGCTCGATTTAAATCAATTTTTTTTATTCAAATAAAGTTTTTTTAAACGAAATAAAATAATTGGTTAAGTTAAAATAGGTTTTGTTTTATTCAAACAAGCCCACTTAAAGAAATTTGTTTGTTTGTATCAAACATATTTTTTACAGTGTATGACTAAACTTGAATGCATAAAATTAAAAGAAATTCAATTTTTAATTCTTCAGGTATAGAAAATGGTTCAATTTTGACTTTTGAAATTCAAAATTGGTCTATATTGATCACTTAAGGAAATAATTGTTAACTTGAACTTAAAACTTATTTACTTTTTTATTATTAGTCCTTTTGAATAAACTTATCTGCAGAAATTAAATAGAATTTCAGTTAAATATTTTTTTGTAAGTAATATAAAAAAAGAGTAAAATGAAAAGTGAAAACCGTTTCTTGAGTTAATCCTAATCCCTGTCCTACACGGGTTTTACTCCAGATCAACGTTACGACTAGCTTTTCTTAGAGTTATAATTCGACGCATGGCCCTGTTTCCAGCGCTTCATCTTCTTCAAAATAACTCTCTATCTACAAAAAATAGTGTAATAAAAGAGGGAACGAAAATTCGACTCTTGAGAGTAATATTTCAACTTAAAGGTTTCTAATTTAAAAAAAGACTCTAGCTTTCTGTCGTGTTTTACACATAAGCTTTCGTTTCTAAATTACTTTTGGACATTTAAAGATCCTCCTAATTAAATTCTATTTATATTCTTCACTTAAAAAGTTTTGACCAAAACTTGATTATTTTTGAAACAACTAATTATTTTATTTTATTAAATTACATTTACAAAGAATTACGTGTATAAATTGTTTATAATCTAAATAGATTTCATAATTAAATTAACATGAATTCATTCTATCTACAGTCAAAAAATATTAATCTTGCATTAAATAAGCCGTTTCTTTAACATAATTTAAAATGAAGAATATCATTTTAAATTAAAGAAAAAAAATTAGCTGGAACAACAAACCATTCCTTTGATTAAGAAAAAATTTCGTTTCCGCAGAAAATTTTTCTTTGACTGATACCCAATATAAATAATTTTCTTTGATTCGAAGAAATGTTTTTGAAATCAGAAAATCTATTTCTCTGAGTGTAATGTACAACGGTTTTGTCGTTAATGGAAATAAGAATATCATTCTTAGTTAAATTTTGCTCCTCATTCATGCTCACAACACAATTCTTACCTATATAACCTTTTTAGCCTCTTTTGGAAGCAGAAAACTAACTGTCAATAGAATATCGCGCATAAACAAGAAAATATGGCCTGCAGTGGGAAGTACTGAACATTGCAAAACAAAGTTCCCAGTTATCCATAAGAGGCCTTTTAGAATCTAGAATCTGGGTTCAAATTGCATATTCCAGGCACAGAAGCTATAAAATAAAAATTCTATACTACTCAACAGTAGAAAACAAAATTTACAATTATAATGCATGACTTTATTTTAAATGGAGAAATAATAATTCATATGAGAAAAGTAATGTCAAAGTCTTTAAAATATGAAAGTATTAAAAGTATTAAAAGAATGATAAGGAAATTTAATTATTTTACAATTACGAAACCAAAAATTAAATCTCCTTCTTCCAGCGTTCCAAGTTTATTATGTTTATTAAAATATTGTATTTGTATAAGAATAAAATGATAATAACACAAAACATAGAGCCCCATAGGAAATTCTAGCAGTGACTTTTTTTTTGAGTAAGTTCATACTGAGTGTCAATAAAAAAAATGATTGAACATTGATTACAAAATATAGTAAAATGACTTAAAAATAAAATTTTTGTATGATGTTCCTTATTTATGCAGTTTTTGTAGGAACCTAGACGCAAAAGATATACTGTGTCGAAGCATTTAACATTGGTTAAATTGAATAATAAGATTCTATAGGAGTCTTACTCTTTCAATCGGGTTAACTCTGTTTGAATGTACGTGTAATGATTAGAAGATTCAGGTCAAATCGGAATATGGCTTCGGCTATTCGTTTGCCTTATTTGCAAATTAGGTATCCTGAAGTTAAACATCAGGGATCAAGTATTTTTCATGAGTTTAATCTCTGATCTTAAGGGGTCAAGGAACTGTTTTTTTTCAATAGGTTTGACAGATGACACGCCTTAATGCCCAATATAAATGATAATTTATTTGCAAAAATTAAATAAAAATATTCAAAATACCTATAAATAAACATTACATTGTTATAATACTATGTTAATGATATAAACAGTTTTTAATATATAATATTATCGATTTTCAATGAAGCCTTCATATTTAAAAGATTTAAAGCTACAAAATTATATTTACAAACTTGAAAGATTGTTTCTCTAAAATTTTCCAAATCGAAAATTTACAAAATTGACGCTTTTGTGTTATTTAGACAAAAATCAGAAATTTTGAAAATAAATATTATACAATTTTTAAATTATAATAGACATTCAAAAATGAATACTTGGAAAATTTAACAGTATTAAAACGAAATTTTTAAACTTGAATCGTCCAAAAATTTCGAACTTTCATACGCTTCAACCCAATGGTGCGAAGACTAAGGATGTTTCTCTTGATTTTGTATATAGGATGTATTATAACTATTTTTTGACATAATTTTTTATGGCTTTATAACATAAGAAATATTAGTAAAGATAAATATTAGTAAAGAGAAATATTAGAAAAAATGTGGACTAATATCACTCCATGATTCATACAAGTTTAGGATAAGAAGTTTTTAGGGTTAAAAATCATGTGGGTATAAGCACATTTCTACACAAGCTAATTATATCGAGAACAAGAAATAAGAAGAGAAAAAAATTTATAGTGAAATCGAAAAATCAATTTTTTCAAGAAAATGAATTTAGATTAAAAGCTATAAAGAGTGTATTTGTATATGATTTTTTCCAATGAGAATCTTTGCTTCATGCGCCTTTTTCTTATCTCACGTACGTTTTCAAGAGAAACTGGATATATTTCGATTTTTTGACGTTGAAAATTAATTTTTTTAACTGCAGACCATTATATCCAGCTCACTTCGCTCGCAAGTTTGAGCGTGCCCTTGGCGCAATCGTCCCTGGGATCTCGCGCTTCGCGCGCGTTAACGTACTCATGTCAAACTACGCGCTAGGTCTATTATTACACCATTAAGCCGTTTCCCTTTCGGGTTGCATTTACTATTTGATGATTTTTTAATTCTATTCTGTTAAAGCTCCTTCGGTCTTAACCGTTTTAACGACTGCATTTTCATCACGTGCCTCGCGCTTCGCACTAGATTAAAGTTGATTAAAAAGGAGTAATTGTTTGTCTTATGCCTTGAACTATATTTAACATTAGTTATAATAATTTCTTTAACTTCTAACTGGACTTTACTTTTGAGCAATAAAAATGCCCTGCAATCATTTTACTGTGCGTTTTGTGTAATTATTATATAAATTAACATTTGTTTTAATAATATTTTTCACAATTAAAGTGCAAAGTACGTTTTTTATCGACAAATTGTAACAACAACTCTCTAGATATTTTTCGGTGGAAATTTTTTTTTCCTAATTTCTTTCTTATCTTGCCTAATTTGCCCTGAAAGGAGAATGTAAGATTATTAATTAAAATTTTCACGATTAAAACAAAAAATTTGGAGATATTTGCAAGCTGAATAATTTCACTGCTCAACATTGTTTCGTATCTCGCATACTTTTTGTGGAAAATAGAATTTTTATATTGATAATATTTTTCACGATTAAAATAAAGTCTATACATTTGATTAAAAAATGTTTCAAGTAAGGCAATTTGCAGACCGTTTTGAGATGAGTAATTTTGTTTGTTAACATTTTATCGCACATAGCATAGTTTCCCAGAAAAATATAACTTTTTATTTTTAATATTTTTTACGATGAAAACAGAAGTTATGCTTCTTATTAAAAAAATAATTTAAAGAAATTTTTTAGATCTTTTTGAAATGAATGATTATGCTTCTTAAATTTTTTCATATCTTGTATACTTTTCCTGGGAAATGGAATTTTTATTTTTTAAAAAGCATCCATGATGGATCAAAACCAAAACCATTGGTCAAAATAGCTGCTTAACGAACTCGTCCTTTCTTTTGAGGCCTTGAAACAATGTACCAAAGGGCAATCCATTCGGAAAGCAGAACCAAAGTAATAGATATTTGTGATACAAGTGCGCAAAATAGGCGCTTACCGAAGAGTGTAAAGCCGCAGCAAAAACGTAGACGAGTGCGAAGAGCTGACGGCAAATGCTGCAATCACGCGTGTAGCAAGCGCCTATGCGTACATGTATCACACGATGTATTTTGCAAGAACCACCCGAGAAAATTATTTTGCACAATTCACCAAATTCCCGATCCCGTATAGTAGGTTTTAGCGAAGTTTCTGTATCATTTTTACACGATTTTTTAAGAATATTATTATTTTCCCGGCGACGTGGAAAGTTATTCATTCATCTCTAAGTTGCACATGCGCGCCCATTGCGTCGATGTCCATGATGGTCCTCACTTTCGAGGTGGCTGTTGTAAAAAATCCATCTTTTCTCACTCAATAGGCCCGAAAACGTTGAGATTTGACAATATCCCCGAAAGGCAATTTTCGCATTAAACCAACAATACTTTCTCATTGAGGTGGGAATGTAAAGAGAATATTATATACCATGTATCTGTATTTTGGATAACTCGAACTTAAGTGTTTATATTTATTCCTTTATACATTATATATTATATTATTATAAAATTTGATTCAAAGAAACTTTCTTGGATCCTTCCTGATTTCCTGACACGATAGGAACACTTCCTCGAGAAAATTGATTAAATTTAAAATATTTTACTTTCACTCTAATGACACTTCTCCCTAATTAATCTCGAGTAGGGAAATTTCACACGCGTTGTGAAAATCGACTTATGTTTAAACAAAGTGTATTGTCTCCTTGAAACTGTGTGAACTCATGACAAGGTAGAGGCCAAGCGTCAGTGCGTCCTGCATAGAAACTAGAAAGATAATTCGTGAGGAAGAAGAGGGAAGGAGAAATCAACCGTGATCTTAATGATCTCCAGAAAGAGAAATAAAAAGACAGGCAAGGAGAGACAGAGAGAAAGACACAGAGCAATAGAGAGGGGGGGGGGGTACAAAGAAAAAAGGAAGCAGAGGCCCCACGAGTTTCACATGAACGAGTTAGCCTACTTGTACCAAGACAATGATTATGACATGAGATCATTTGCTCGTAGCCTGCCAAACAGTAGCGGATCTCCAACAGCGTTAATTGGACAAAGGTCATAATCATAAATGTAATTTTATTCGAGAGCGCCATATACATGCCTGCGGCATACCGATCGCTACTTCCCTCTCTTTTCAAATTTAGAAGCATGTTAATAAAGGTGAAGTTGATCTTTAGAGGATTTACTATAAATTCTTAAATTTTATTTTCGAAATTGTTCTGTTTATAGAAAATTATAAATTTATTCCACGTTTCTTACTTAGATTTCTAATTATCAAATTACAATATATATTAATAATCATAAACTAAATAAATAATAAAATAGATACTTGGGCTTCCATGCCTGAACAAATGCCCAACGAATGCGAGTACTAGCTCTGATTAAATTCATGCAGTGATTATAAGCCCACCTTAGTAAAGAAAAATTATCACATGCCCGTACCATAGTAAAGTTAGTGAAGTGGAGTTGTCTTGCGGTTCATCCTCATGGACTTAAATCATACTTTATCAATAAGAATAACATCTGTAGCAGTGCTACTATACTTAAATGGACCAGTCTTGTATGACAATAATACGAACAATAATAATTACATTTTTAACATCTTTTCGACATGTGTCGATAACCTTGAATTTTTTCCGAATAATTAACCTTGGAAGATTTACAATTGAAAACATTTTAATTTAAAAAATTTATAAATAAAAATTCTTCAATTTGGATGATTCTGAAGAACAAAAGGATAGTTTTGAACCCTACATTTTTTAAATTAAAGATTTATCAAATGTAAATAAACAAAATTACAGAATATTTAAATGTAAAACTTAACATTTGTATAATTTTTAATTGTACATTGTAAAAATTAAAAACTCTAGAATTTTACAAATTTACAGTTCAAAGTTCTGAAATTTTAAGAGTTATAATTGAACAATCTCGAATTTTAGAGTTTTTCCAATACAAATTTTCAAATTTTGATGATTCTGAAAATAAAAAGTCGATTTTTTATTGTAAATCTTCCAAATTAAACAAATTCCCATTTTAATTCATATAAATTAGATTAATTTTTATTGTAAATTTTCGAAATTAAAAACTTTAATTTTAAACATTTTTCATATAAAGTTCTAAATTATCGGAGATTTACTACTAAAAACAAATTTTTATGATTTACATGTGAAATTTCTTCAATTGGAAATATATTCAGATTTAAAAAGTTGACTTTTAATTTCTGTCATCCGAATGTAGGAATTTTTATTCACGCATTTCTAAAATGGGTTTTAATTATAACTCTTTAAAATTGTAGAACTTTAAATTTTAAATCTTATATTAAAAGAGTTTTCAATTTTCACCAATATTTAATACTCAAAATTGTGCAAAGTTGAAGTTTTTAAATTAAAAATTCTGTACTTTTGATGATTGCATTAGAAATTTCTTCAATATGAAAGATTTAAAATTGAAAACACTTTAATTTTAAAGGTGCAAAAATAAACATGCTTAATTTTGATAATTTTGAAGATCAATAGTCAAGCTTTTAATTAAAAATATTACTAGCTGAAGCAATTTAAAATGAAATTAGTGAAGCTTATAGATTTTTACGTTGTTAGACTTAAAAACTGCCTAGTTTTTAACAGTAAATTTTCAAAATAAAAGATTTTAATTTTAAAGATCTCCTATTCAAATTTTTGCAATTTTGAAGATTTACCATTGAAAATGTATGGTGTTTGAAAAAGCAGACTTTTTTGAAATAATTCAATTTTGAAGAATGGAGGTTAATGTTTATTTAATTTTACAGATTTGCAGTTGCAAATTCTTTAATTTTGAACCGTAAAAATGACAAGGGTGATATTTCCGTACATAAAAAAGAAATTTCGAATTACGTGAATCACTGACGTGAGGACTATAAAGTCTAAGAAGTGAAAGTTGGGGGTCATTGCTCCTGTTTTTTCACACATTTTCAGTCACAGGAGAAACAAACAAATTTTGACGAAAAGCAAACTGACATTATCTTACAAGTCTAATGTTTAAGAACGTTTCTGTCTTTTAAGTAACATTCTTTAGGTCCCGTCTTTAGTTCCTATTTTCAAGGAGTAACTCCAGCTGTAATTAGTTCCTTTTTTTAATGAACTTCGCCAACAATACTCAATTTTAAATTATCTTAAAATCAGATAAAAATTATTATTATTTCAAGCTAACATGATGAGAATTTGATACTGCAAATCAAATTAGACCTTTTCCTTTAAGGAAAATACCAGTACACATGTCAGGCGATATTCAAGTGTTTCGACAATGTTCACAAGAGGGAAAAAGACAAAGAATGAGAAGTCTTTTTCGCACTTACGAAACGGAAGTAAAAACTGTCCGAAACCACTGGATGGCACAAGAAAATTATCACGCAAAAGCACGCGATAAGTAAACGGAAACATAGAAACTTTAGTATGGACAAAGTGAATGAATGAATGTGAAGATTAATATATATAATTAAAAAATTAAATTATAGTGTAATTATGTTGTTTTAAAACTTGTGTTCATATTTTCTATTTTATATAACAAATATTAATCAAAATCTATTCAGATAGATGAGGAGTTATATAGACGCATAAACGAAGGTAAGAAGGTTATTGGTAGAGCAGGCCCCCTTATCAGAAGTAAAAATATATCAAATGAGGCTAAAATGGCAATACATAATTCTATATTTTTACGGACTGTACTAGACGGCAGCGAGACATGGACCTATTAAGAAAAAGATAAGAGTAAAATTAACGCGATTGACATGGGATTCTAACGCATAATATGCGGGAAAACTCTGATGGACAAAGAGAGTAAGGAGATAATCCTCAAAGAATGTGGTGCGGAAGAGGCATTAAGAGAATGAAAGATGAACGACTAACGAAACAAGTGCATCAAGGTAAAGTAAATGGCAGCGTGCCCAAATGCAGACTGCGGAAAGAATGGCTGGAATGTCTGAATGAGGCCCAAGTTTGAAGAGACATAAGAAGCCATAGAAACACGAGAGTCTGCATGAAAAAATGCATGGACGTGAAAGAAGCTAGAGAAGTATACCAGGACAGAAAAGTATGGCGGAAAATAGTTAATAAAAAGAGTGTTAGTAGAATGAATGACGCATGAAACAAAAGAGTTTGGATAATAATGGACCCAAGTGTGCTATATCACATGACGGCTTTGTAAGGATCCTTACTTGGGGTGATTGCTAGAGAGATTGATCAGCAACCTGGGTCGGAACACTGTTGCGGAACGACAGTGTTATTTAAATAAATAATACGATAATTCTAGATCAATTTACACATTTTCTAACCCCTTCCTCACACTAGTCCCTTCCCCATCGAGTGAGTCACGCATACCCCGAAAAGGAAACGGCTGAATGGTTTAATAATACTAATAATAATCCTAAAACATTACTTTACATATAATTTTATAATTGTTCGACAATTGTTCTAATTCAAAACAAAAACACAATTATAGACCATTCGCATTTCAATATTGTATTTTTCAAAACATTTCTTTTCTCCAAATTATAATGCTTTGCATTTTGTCTAAAATTTGGTACCAAAACTAAAGAAATTGCCAAAATGTTTGATCTAAATCTATTTCGCACACTTTATCATATTCTGCCAAGAATTACTATTATTATTATTATTATTATTATCTAATAGCAACACACGTTAAGATATCTCATTTGTTTGATATGTAATGCACTCGGGTTTTCCGCGAAACGAGCCGCAAATTTGTTCACTATTTCAATTTGATAACATTGCAATGCTATAAATTCGAAATGCAAATGAAGGAACGTGACCTAGCGGGGAGAACCGCACCGTTTCCTTTTTAATGATACCTCTTGGCGATATGGTGAAACATTTTCCGGTACTAATTTGCCACATCGTAAATAAATTGAAGGACTTTCACTCGTGTGTTACGAAAATAAGCCATATACACACTTTTTAATACCCACTTTTTTACTACTCGAGCATTGCATTTTTTTGTAGGAAAGAGAACTGAAAATCGTAAAATGGAGAAAAATTACAAATGCCAGGATTATTGAGAAATATTATATTTTTCAGGAATCTTGCATATTGTAATAAATTATTTACTGATTAACTTTAAACCTTTCTACGCACTTTAAATGGCAGGTGGCGATTGCGTTCGCAAGAATAGGACATTGTAACGAGATGAAAAATTAAAAAACATCTATGTTATTTAGGGTGGAATCATGCCAATCCCCGGTCATTCACACTGTGGCAAGTCATATTTGCGACTGGTTACATTCGAAGAACATCACATTGCGGCATCTCCCATTAGGAAAAATTTGAAGTCCACAAAAAATGATTAACGTGCTGAAAGACATCCCGGTAATTAGTGACAAAAATAATATTTAATATACACGTCTATAGCCCTAGGCGGAAAAATAAACTATAGTTTATTAATATTAACTATTATAATTATTATATATTATTAATTATTATTATTAATAAGCAAATGAATATTTCGTATAATACTTCACACTACGTATAAACAATACATAATATTTTCGCCTGGAACGTCTCGTCACAGCCAAGGAGTTAGGGGAGGGGGCGATATTATTGGTCACAGAAATAATTTTAATCACACTACTGTTTTTCTAATTTTCTGTGGACTACAAATTTTTCCGAATGAGAAATGCCGCAATGTGACTTACCGTAATGTCACGCACAAGAAATGTGCCTTTCCCCAAATGTAATTCACCGCAAGTATGACTTACCACACGTTTTTCAATTTTTGCCATACTTCAATTTATTCAGAATGAGAGGTTTCGCAATGAGACTTGCCGCCAATATAACTTGCCGTATGTATGACTTACAACAAATGTGACCTACCGTAAATGTGACTCATCGCATATGTGAATTGCTGGGAGTTAGCATGATCAGCACCTGGTTAAAATGTTGTTACAAAAACGATACATACTTCATGTAGAAGAAGAAAAAGGACACCATAAAAAATTCGTAAACATTATTTCACATTAAACGGACAAAGCGAATCATTTTGCTCACTGTAATTTTTTTATAACATATTTGAATTTTTTGAACAAGCTTTCCATTTTTAGTCCAACTTGTAAATTTAACAATTTAATTAACGTTCTATAAGTAGTTATTAGTTTAATAAACTATTCCGACAAATGAAAAATTGTTTTTACTTTTCAATTTAAAACATTTAATTTTAAGATTATTCAAATTTTAATGCTATAATAGCACTGTACACAAATTCGGAAATTTTCCTCACTTTTTAGTGGGAAAAAATCCCAATTTTGGTTGGGGAAAATCAATTTCCCCGAGAGTTGGCATTATTGTTAGAACTATTCAAATGCCAATTTCAATTTTGTTCGTAAATTTTTATCGTTTACACTTTGAAATTGTGTGATTTGAAACATTTCTGTTTAAAATGATATACAAACTTTTACTATTTCTATAAAAAATTATTTATTTTCGTTGCATCAATTTCAAACATTTTAATCTTTCAAGTTAAAAGTAAATGATTAAATCTGGAATTGTGTTTTATGATTGCTATCGAAAATTGTATTGTTTATTTTTATTACGAGGGAGGCAAAAATCAATTTCAATAAAAAAAATTAGTCGCCACTTAGCATTTGTACATTTGATGATGACCCGAACTTATAAGCAAATACGGAATCAAGTATGTGTCTTAATTTAGCCAAGAATTTATAATATTACATAACAGCGTTTTTGAAGAAGAAATCGAAGAAGAAGAAGAAATTGAACTTTGGAATTAAATAAATGAAAACAAAAAAAATATGCAACAGAAATTGAAGTTGTTTCACTTATTCTTGGTAGAAAAAAATAACTAAACATAAGCTTACTTCTTTCAATCTAGGACAAAATCGTATAAAAATATTTACAATCCTTTCTAATTTTTTCCCTGAAGTGTAACATTTACGAGGCTTGCCTCCCGCGAAGCAGGAGACCTATTTGTGTATGTCACATGTAGTAAATGCATAGCTGAAATGTACACGAATGCGGGAAAGATCATCGAGAGTGAGAGAGGCAGTGAAAATGTATATATGAAACTAAAGTTACTAACACGAAGTCTTGTTGCCAATTATCTATTAACTGGGGGAATGGAGCGCCAATGGAGGACTGAAATCGCTTGCAGTTTAGACTTTCAAAGTTTAGAGTTTACGCGCTTGAATGGTTACATGTTTACCCCTTTCCAGGTCGGTTTTCTTGTTAAAAAAGAGTAGCGCTAACCATTTAAACGACATCAAAAGTAGTGGTAGTCAGGTAGCTGCAACTACCCGTTTGAGCATTTTATGACACATTTACCTACATTCCATCGACATTTGCGTCTCACTCTCTCTTTGTCTCCTACTCTTTGTCTTTTGTCTGTCTCTCTCCCCCGCTCATCTTGAATCCTTGCAACATCGATAGATTCCCACGCAGACTCCTGATGCTTTGAATGGCTTTAGAACGTATTCAGTTTCTAACACATTACAATATACCTACATGCTTCTTCTGTGAAAGTTTTATCATTTAGTGACCTACATTATTATTACCTTTGAGGCTAACTCTAAGGCACCCTTATAAAATTAAATTAAAAATAAAAACAGCGGGTATGTGTAAGGAAGACCGGGACGAAATTAGTAATGAGCATAGTTATAACTTTCAGTGAAATATTTGCAATCTATAGTAGTTTTTTTTTAATGTTAACAGTTTCATACATTCTCTTAACCTTTATGCCTCTATTCACGAAAGACGAAGTGTTCCAAAAAGAAAGATTGCGATCAAAATATAAAAATTATAAA
>JAAAKG020125178.1:0-14908 GCA_010014905.2 Druon quercuslanigerum
ATAATACCATTAGCAATTAAATTAATAATCTAGAAATCGTCGATTCAATTGCTTTAAATGATTAAAGTGTAACTTTTTCTGAAATTGGCTCGGTATGGTAGAAATTTAAGGGGAGTGCAGTTAATTGTAGGTTAGGTCAGTTATTCTCAAGCCTTATGTTTATAATTTTTCGTTAGGGAACAAACTAGGGGTACGTGCTGTTTTTCCGAATATTTTTTCAAAGAATCTAAATTTTGTTGCTTCATGAATGGAAGTATTATAGGAAAACATGGAAAAGGGTAGTAGCCTATCCCAATCATTATATAGTCAGCCTATGATCTAATATAGTCGATCAATACTGCATGACTTCTTTCTATGGATCCATTTTATTGAGGTCTATATCCTGAAGCAGTCATTTGGGTAACTGAATATTTTAAATACATTTTTTAGAAGTTTTGCCTATATACGCACTTCGCAAATCTGTTAGTATATCTTGTGATGCATCGCATTGTTATACGCGGCTCGCATAGAGCGAAACTATATATATATATATATACCTGAGAGGAAGAGAGACAGAGAGAGAAGGAACTTCAGCCGTGACGTCAGCAAGGCGTTAGGCGAGTAGAGGTGAGGAATTTGTGTGGAGCACCAGGGAAGCTTGACGCTCGCATCTCCCTCCACCGATTTTTTTACCCTCTCCGCGCAACCCCTATGCAATGTTCACGCGAAGTCCGCTTTATAAGAGTGCGCGCTGGCACGGAACGTCAGTTGTTTGGTAGCTGGTAACCAGCACCCTTACAAGCTAATTCTACAGCTCAAAACAATATGGAATACCAGTGACAGATACACTATTCAAACGATTTCGAGTGGACGTTTCTTTCCTGGGTTCACAAATGCTACACCTTCGCACGAAATCAGTAACTTGCTCTCTTAGTCCTGTCCACATAAGCTTTTTACATATTCTTCCAAATATTTTATTGACTCCTCTGTGTCCTTCTACTTTTTTCATAATTTTGTATTATCATCTGAACATGATATTGCTATCTTCAAATATTTGTTTTAAAAGGTCCAGAATAGTAATTTTGACAATTCTTCAATCAAATCTCCACAATTTGAGATTCTGAACAAGTTCAGGTTCTCTCTCTTTAGGAACATGTGTAGATTGTATAGTCCAATTCTTAGGGTTTCCTTATTTGAAGGACCATAATGATTTGATTTTAAAATAGTCGTATAAATTCTATAAGACCATTGGCAGTTATTAGGATTAGACCCCCCTTTGCATGTTGTTCTTTAATCTGTGTCGAATCGACGGCTTATATGTCTATTAACAATCGCATTATAGGAAGGAAATGGACATAGTTTTCTCGCAGCTATGTTAGCTTTTCTCTAAAACTTTGTATCCGTGAGGTTGCATAGCTATGAAAAGTTCAAGTGTACATGTCAGGCAGGGCCGGCCAATATTCGCTACTTTACTTGTTTCTGGATGACTAATTTCTATTCGATTTTCTTTTATTTCCACAGGTTGTTTGAATGCTATAGTTAAGGCCTGCGGTAAATCACAAGTTGATGGACGGAATTTTGCTACATATCCGGAGTGGTAGGTGGTGGAAGCGTAAAAGCTACATTTTTGTGTAGCCCGATATCAGACAGTACTACGTGTAATGGGGGTAGTTCTTCTTTTTGAGAGTTCACATCCTCATTTTTATGAAGAAAATTTATGCTTTGCTTGAATTCTGATTCGGTATCCTTTTGATACGGCTATGATGCCTTCATAAGCTTGCTCTTTTTCTCCTGTTTCTTCTTCTTTTTCCCATTCTTTGTGTGTTTCCAGAAGTTCATCGAATTGGGTTAACGAATTTTTTTAGTTCCACTCTGGCTGGGGACTTGAATGTTGGTAGCGGTAATGAGATAGTGTGCGGTGATAGGTGGTGAGGAGATTTGACAGATTTTGTATGTAAGGTGTGAGGGTGGAATCCTAGGAGGTGAGTAGGGTTGTGAGGGGTAAATTGAGGATTTAAAAATTAATTTTCATTGTAGTTGTGGGGTGAGGTTTGGCTAAATAGAAAAGGTGAGGTTAGGTTGTCAAGGGAGCGGGATAGTTTTGTGGTCAGGAGTTAGGGCCTTCATGGTGGACAAGGGAGGTTCTTGTAGTGCTGGGAGGTTTTAGGGGAGGGAAATCTGCAGAAAATCTGCAGGGAATGTCTGCAGGGGCTAGGAGGGGTGGAATACAGCAATGAAAGGGAAAAAATGGGGCGGTAAGCGACAACAGTCTTGAGAAACATCTGTTGGTTGGAGTAGGTACTTTTTGCATGAATACGTCACAGTTACTGATTGAAGAGCTGGAGGCGGTCAGCGAGAGTACTAGCAGTGCTGGTAGTGACTTCGACGGGGAGGAAATTTCTAACAGGCCACGGTGCCAGCTGTACGTGCTGCGATGTCGGTGTGGCGCGTCAGGGAGAGGGAAAAAAGCGAAACGAAGGGAGGGACAAGGGGAAGGAAAGGGCGGGGGGGGTAAGTGGGTGGGGGGGTGTGTTGAAGAGGGAAGGGGATAGGAAATTTAGGCGGGAGAAAGGGGCGCGGGGGGGACGTATGTCCCCCCCCCCCCCCCCATAAAACTGGCTGGGCAAGCGGAGAAGGAGGAACTCGGGGTATTGATAGACCAGGTAAGGAGGGTTAAGGAAAGCTGTAAGGGGGGCTATGGAGCAGATGAAAAATATAAGGAAGGACCTGAGGGTAAGTGATGAGAAATGGCAAAAGGAGGTAAAAGAGCTGAGGGAGAAAGTAAAATGATTGCAGAGGGAGGTCATGTTGGTAAAGAAGGAAAAGGAAGACACAATTAAGCTGATGGAAGAAGAGATTAGGGTGTGGAAGCAAAGGGCGGAAAAAGGCCTAAAAAGGTGGAGGGCAGGTCGGAAATTAAAGTAGTTGACTGGTGGGAGGGCGCGAAGCAAGGTATTTGGGAGAGGGTGGAGAATATGCTAGAAGAGAAAGTGGGAGAGCGTAGGAATAAAAAGGAGGAGAGAGCGGGTAGGGGAAAGATAAGGTCAATGGAGTTGAGAATAAAGGGAAGGCAGATAAGAGAAATCATATTGTAATAAGAGGATTGGAGCTAAAGAGCTGGGACGAAAGGGGAGAGGGAAGCGCTGCTACAGAACACATGGTGGCTTAAAGGCAAGGTAGGGAAACTTAGGCTGGAGGGGAGAAGGGAGAATGAAGTGGCGGTTGTTGAATAGAAAATCTGGGAAGAACAGTTAAGGGTAATGCAAAACAAAAATAGGACGAAGAATAAGAAGGTTTTTATCGACCAAGATTTGACGAGGAAGGAAAGGGATGTGCAGAGAATGCTAAACAACAGGGGTAAGAGGGAGAGTAGTAAAGGGAATGTCGCGAAGGTAGGGTATCGGAAAATAAAAGTATATAAGAAAATGTGGGTATGAAATTAGGAGAAGGAGGTGTTAAAGGAAGTACAGGAGAACTTGTTTCGTGGAAGGAGGGGGGGGGAGTAAAGCAGGGTGGAGGAGTTTTGAAGGTGCTGTACTGGAACGTAGGAATTTAATTTGCTGGGTGTGGTAGATACGTTGGTAGTTCGGAATTACAACAAGGGTTCGGGATGGATTAGAGGAAGAAGTTCATGGAGAAGGAGAGGGGAAGTGCGTGAAAATCAGGACAGTGAAGATAGGAGGAGTAACGTAAAAGTTTGTGACTGTGTGCAATAAGGATGGGATGGAAAGTAAAAAAGAAAGGGTGGAGTCGAAGAGGCTACATGCAGGACAGAGGCTAGGTGATGGCGAATGGTATGGTAATAGGGAACGAATAGGGAGAATAGACGTATGTGAATAAGATGTGCGTATCGGTGATAGTCAATGTTATGATGAATATGCAAGAGTGGGAGGAGACAGAGAAATTCGCAGTGAAAGGGAATGTGAAATCAGACCATCAACCATTCAGTTTGTGCGTAAAAGGAAAGGGTGGCGGAAGGCCTGCTGGGGAAGAAGTATCGCTAGGGGAGAGGCTGAAAGGGTTTAGGGAGGCGTCATTGAATTATCAGGATTGATTGGGAAAGTTAAGCTTTCGGGGGGATATATGGAAGGATCTGAAAGAGAAAGTAAAAGGGTGTGTGCAAAAGAAGGTATTTAGCAAAAAGAAGAAAGAAATGGTGAAGCTGTAGTGGAATAGGGAATGTAAAATGATCAAGAGAAAGGTGAGAAGGAAGTACAGGATTAAAAGGGTTAAGAAACGCAGGGTGGGGATAACTGAAAGGATAGGGAGGGATGAATGGAGGCAATTTTTGAAATATTTATTTCAGGGATCAGATACAGGCAGATGGAGAGGAGCTGAATGACTAGGAGATAGAGAAGCAGATAAGGAAGTTGAAAAGGTCCAAGACAGCAGGTCTAGGCGGGGTAGAGAACGAAGCGGGGCTGTTTGGCACACAAGATATAAGGGAGAGGCTGAAGGGTGTAGTAAAAAGTGTGAAGGGGGGGGGGGGAGATTCCCAAGAGGGTGAAGAAATTGTTTTAATCGTACCACTGTATAAAAAAGGGAATAGGAACAATCAGGAAAATTATAGAGGGATTACGCTAATGAGTACAGCGTACAAAATATACGTTACGGTGTAAGGGAGGTTTATGAGGAGACGAAAGATAGGGTGAGAGGAGGCTTCCAGGCATCCTTTAGATCTTTTCAGGTCTTTAAAAGATGCTCAGTACGTCCTTAAGACGTCCGCCAAAAGACGTATATAGGACAAGTTTAGGACTTGTGTGCCCACTGTGCGGAGTATTAGTTTAAATGGTCTTTATTTGTTGGAAGGTATATTCAGGAATTTGATGTGATGGGGCTGATTAAGACGTGGGTAGAGAGAAAGGAATGGGATAATGTAGAGTCAAAGTTGCCAATGGGGTATAGGTGGAGGCCACAGAAGGCAGTCGGATTAAAGAGAAAAGGAAGGAGTAGAGTATTATATATTTGAAAACGGAATGAACTTCGGGTGAATGAGATCGTTTGTGAATGGAATATGTATATTGTATATGTATCTAAAGTTGTCATAAAACGAGCATTAGGGCTAGGACTGCCATCCCGTGTCCTGAATAGTTAGTTTGATAATATTTTGGTTCTTGATAATCATTTGTTTGGTGGTGAGGATTTAGCTGTTGTATTGCTTCATATGCGAGTGCGATTTTGAAAGCATTATCTACAATTGAGGGCTAGCGTGCTTCCACTAAACCCAAAATACTAGTCGACAATGCACGCTTAAAAGCTTCAAGAGCACAGTCATTTAACGGGACTAAAAGTTGCTCTACATTGGGATATTTATCTTTAAGTGCAGCTTGAGCTGCTGGCCTTAAAAGAATCATCAAGAATCATCAAAGAATGCACTGAATTTTCCTTATCGTCTCATTCTGATAGTAGAAATTTCGTTTAAATACCACGAATAAGTTTTACACGGGATAAAAGCTGTTTTAAATGCTTGACTAAATCACTGATTGTCGCAAAGCTTTTCCCGTGAATGCTGTATATGGGAACACACTTTAACCAGGCTAAAACCCCATTCCCATTTCAAATTGATTATGTCTTGAATAAAATCTCTAACAGGCATGTTTTTCCTTCATAAGTAGCAATGTTTACCACCCCTTGTTGTATGACAAAACAATCAGCCATGGATTGGTTTGTTACTGTATTCTCGTTATCAGGCATTTGACCCATGAGATTATATTAAGAATGTAGCAGAATCTTTTATGTCTTGAAGAAAATCAGGAATTCATAGATTTAATTGTTTTAAAAATGAACTACCTACTATAAAAACCTAACATAAAAAAATAAATGTTGATAATAATGTTTTACAAAAAATTAGAATTTTTAAATGATTAATTACGATAAGTGTGATCATTCGTTCACTTTTTGCTTGCCTACTTTAACTTTAAAAAAGTTTGTGTGAATTGACATCATGGTTTTAGACTTTTATTCATTTGCATGCTTTGACAAATAGTCAAAAATTTACCTTTAAACAATTGTTAATACTTAAAGGTATCCATTATAAGAGCTATATTTAAGGGTGATCAGTTCATAAAAAGAACTCAAAATAGAATTATGACTGAATTTGAACGGAGACACACTGCCAACCGTGCCACCAAATAAGTAAAAAAGCTAGAGAGAGAGAGTCCAGTGTGCTGATTATATCTGGGTGGTAAGCACTGACCAATTATTTGATTGTGGTTTTGATGTCACTTATCATCATGAGTTTACGGTTTAAAGTGTTTAAATAAAGTTACAATTTAAAGTTAACAGATTTATTATGAATAATAATAGATATATTGAAAAAATAAAGACAGAAGAACTTAAATTTACCTCTCTACGTTTGAAATGGCAAGAGAGGTGTTTTGTCGTTTGGATCTCGGTATATTTTGTAGAGCAGCAAGGGAACTCTACAGGATGTTTAGACCTACTTGGAAGTAGATCAGTTATTGCATTGAAGTCATGCACGTTCACTTCTCACTTGTAGTAGGGCGATACACGGTCCTAACGGCTACCAAATCCACTTATGAGTTCATTTCACGAACGTATAACACAGCGGACTTTATTCGTAAAGAGACTTAGAATGGACTCGAAGGAATAATCGTTAGACAATTCAAAGATGAGTTCTTTCACGAATGTTAACTGATGGACTTTCTTCAGAAAGAAACTCGTACCATGACCGAAACCGATGGTACTTAGATGACAACTTGATGACTCGTTACTTAGTTCACGAAGACTTGAAGTTCACGATTCGTATATCGAAGTTGTCAATATGACTGCTAGGAAGGGGTTTATATAGGAAAAGCTTCTTCAGAGGTCTGCTGTCTGCTGACTTCTGTCTTCTTCAGAAGTCTACTGCTACAAATCGGGGTATAAGCAAGTACTGCAACAAAAATGGTCATGAGCACATACTGCGACAAACATGGGGCCGAGCACGTGCTTGTTAAAATCCCCAAGTTGTTGCTTGAAACGCGCGTCTTTCGATATCGAAGTTCGAATGACTCATGAATGACTCACGTCCGCTGCCGTGGTCAGTGACTGCTAATCTCCGCTCTTTTCCTTTCATGGATATGGATTTTACATACTACTTAACCGTATTTCACATATTTAATCAGACACTTTTGATTACTACATCGTCTCACGACATACATGCCCTTTCACTGGTTTTACATTAACAGCTGACTGATATAAGAACGTACATCGTTAATGTATTACTTTAAGTTAAGTACACGTATGTATTCCCTCATTGAACGAGCATATGTCAACTTATCGGTATTCACTGAGTTCTTGTCCTTCGACGGTAACACTTTAAGTATCTTGTGGTTTCTATCGTACCGACCGTAGAACGGTTCCCTCATTTAGATTTAAACTCAAAGAAGATCGGTGATGCGCTTGTCTGTCGTTCTGGCGCTAGTCCTGTGTCGTGTGGAGCAAGGTAGGTTACGTCTTGACATGCGTTACATCAAATTTTATATATCAGCGACCCCAAGAATATATAATAAACATGATCTGCACTCTAGAACCTGAAAAAATACTAAAAAAAAATGTTTATGAGGTTTTTTGAGGTTATGTTAGAAACCAGACGTGCTGAGATTTTTTGGACCTCGTATTCGAATTCAGCAATCCCAAAAACATATAGTGAACACGGTCTGACCTAATTAATTACATATAATAGTAATACGTATAATAATAATATAATAATAATAATAATATAATAATAATAATAGTAATACGTATAATAATAATAAGTAATTACATATTTAAAATATTTAAACGTACGATTCGCGCGATGCGCCAACGAGTGCGCCACGTTATGTGGGACAACTTTGTATATATTATTTCCTTCGGCTTCGAAATTTCTAAGTCTGTGTGTGTGATGCTTACGCCTGTCTCCGCGATAGACATTTCACTGCCTCAGCTGACGGGTTTTCCAGCCACGCACAGCCAGCCGACGATTCTTTTCACGGAAAATATCATGTAAATTAACGTCTGACGAAGATTTAAGCTTCAGAAAATCAATAAATTATTTTTTTTACATTTTTGCATGACCTGCTGACGGGTTTTCCACCTACATAGAGCCAACCTGTCTGAAGCATTCACCAAAGTAGTAGGTGGAAGGAAATAATAGACAAAAAATATTCGCTGGCTCCCGGACTATTAAATAAGCTAACCCTGTCAGCTAAGAAGATATCCTGATATAGGCAAGCCGGTTCGCTGAAATACGTAAAACAGAAGCTTCTGAAACAGAAAAAATTTGAGGAACTTGATTAAAAAAAAAAATTTCAGAGGAATTGCAAAGATCATGAATAAAATCCAATCAACCCCAATAACCAATTCCACCCTAACTTTTCTCTCCTCCAGTGCATATTGAAGCACTTTCTGACATTTTAAATGTGGCAATGACCTGTACAACCAACTTCAAAGAACCTAAAATCGAACCCCTATATATAACCGTTGACCCACCTCCTTATCTTTCTTGTTCTCCCATCTATGAAGGACAGTTTTGTGTCACTTTAATCCACTTTGACGGCCGAATGTGAAACTAGCCAAAATCTTCTACTTAGAGAGCATTATCTTTAAAATTTTGAATTGTGATTTTCAAATCTTTAATTTAAAATATTAAAGATTTTGTATTAATAGCCATAAGCTCGCATGTTTATTCGATATAAATATAAATATAAAAACAGATAATACCGAAAGAATTTATATAATTTTATCAAGGGTACAAGGTTCAAACCCATGAACTCCACCGTTTAAAACTGTGAAGCTCATGCGTTTCCGCTCCCTGCTCTCACGACATTCAGAACTGAGAAAGTCTTGCTTTTGGACGGTGAACTATTTCATGTTTCTGCCCTATTCTACTCATGCCTGTAAAAGATGAGGTTCGTGTTGAAAAAGCATGTACGCCTTCAGTTTCAAGCATGAACACTTTTTATACTTCTAAAGCATGATTCCCACGTTTGAAATGATTATTTTTTCAAGCCGTTGAGGCGTGGCATTTTTCCGTCGACTCCTTATACGAGTTTTATTCATTTAAAAATGTGGAATAAAAATTCATGCGCTGATTAAAATGGAATTGGTCTTAAGGGGTGTTCGATATCTTCGTATGAGAAGGACGGGAAGGCATGGTTACTATAACGAGCCTACGGTCATACCTACCAAAGGAGTCACAATCCTGCACCTCACGAATTCCCTAACACATGGAAAGGAAGGAAGGTATAATGTATTGTCGAGGATTGGCTTATCCCTGTCAAAGGCACAACTAATGTTTTGTCAAGCTAGTCATAAAAAGTAATTGCAATGAGTGTGGATTGCATGGCTACGCTTGAATCTCCAAGGAGATTCTTTCTATCACGCCACCAACTCTTCTACCAACTCTGGAACAGGTAAACAGCAGTCAGTATTCGTCAGACTTCGTGAGTATTTTTTTAGTAGTCCTTCACTACCAGTTTTCAACCCTTCGCTTCGGATCGGCTCTACTGATAGTTTCAACTATTTCGAAATAGTACTATCCCAGTATCTTATAAATATTAGTTAATCGCAACAATCTTTATTTAAGATTTACTTCTACCCTGATCGAACTCATGGCGTGCATAACCATCAATTGTCTGGATCACCGGATAAACAGAGGATCAAGGATCTCTTACCAAACTTCCTTCTCTACTGTATATCCGTAGCGAGCCCCTTAGAAATTCTACATACACAAACAATCCTATACTCGGTAAGTCCAAATAAAAATTAACCTCTTTCACCTTCCTTCTCTTAACATGTGCTTTTAATTCATTTGACTTTGTCCTTGTCCCAATCGTAGTCTCATCCGATTACAATTAAATCGAGAAACTGGGAGAATTTAAGCGCATTGGCCAGTTATGTAGGGTAAATAAGATAGATCCCAATATTTTGATGTAAATTTTTTAAACATATTTTTTATATTGAGTTGAAAATCGTGTTCAATCACAAGTATTCATTCATCCAAATGAAAATAGAATTACGCGTAGTCATGCACAAGCCAATCTCGATATTTCTCAAGTAGTGAGGGAAAATAACGGAATCACCGACTTTATAAGAAAAACTCGAGTTAATCAAATTCAAGGAAATTTCTCCCGAAAATGACCTACAATAGGTCAGTTTCTTTTGTACAAATAGTTCTACTGTTTTAAACCTTGAATCTTAAAAAATCAATAAACAATCATCTCAGTTTAGTAACACACTTCCAGTACACTCGGTGGGAAGTCAAGATAAAAGGGTAATAATTAGGTCAAGAAATTATATTGAAATTATATTTATATTGAAAAATAAAAATAAAAAAGGAATTTTTACTTCTACTCAGTTACGATAACCTGCTATTAAATTAATTTTCACCGCAAAGTCACTGAACTGAACCTAAAATATAGAGAGAGGAAATTTCTGCAATCATGTCGAATTCTCAAAGAATAACCGTAACAAATAATCATATAGTTTTGCTGCGCGATTTAGGTGAGACTGGAAAGTGCATTTCGGGGTAAAACGCACATGGTTTATTCTTTCAGTATTTCTTTATGTGTTTAATGAATTTTATGAATTTAACGAGTTTGCAGGTAAATTTCCTTGCGAGTGTGGCTTCCCAAATTTCTTACCTTTTTTTTTAACTTTGTTGATCATACGCTAAAATTTAGGAATTGATAGATCGATTAAAAAGGGTTTATGCGCCAGACAAAACGATTTATCAGTTACAGGGGGCATTAGGTAGAATATATTAATAGGAAAACGAAAAATTTATCGCTTATTTTTCAAAATCCCATTTTCCAAAAAAGTTTAGCGACAGATATTATTGGTCGTTTCTTGGGCGAGTTAAGACCGGAATTAGAATCAAGAATATAAAAAGGTCAATAAAAAAAAGTAGACGCTGCTATTGAGGTAGAAAGAATTACAATGAGTCACCAATATACCTACAAAACAGCATGAGATCAGAACCATGCAATGCCGAGGAGTTACTGATTGCTTATTCTCACATTCCCTCTTAATCAGTGCACTATTACATAGATAACGACATCAAGTCAACTTAAATTCTTACTGCAGAGCTTACAAACAAACGCTTAAACTAATTAGTATTCTAATTTTCTATTTATTTATTAATTCAGGCGCTTGGGCGTAATATTCGCGTCTTTCTAGCATATCTCGTGGTCTATTTCCCCCATTTGCATTGGCACAGGCCTGAGCTGTATTATCACAAAACAATTCAATCGGATATAATTCCTTTCTCAAGATAAGACTAACCGAATTATGGAATGACATAATCTCCTGGTAATCTTCGCTCATGGTGACATACTCAGCTTGACATGTAGACAGTCCCACGCTTTGCTGCTTGTGACTTCTTTAATCAGCGATATCTCCAAAAAATTGTATCGCATGAGCAATCGTCGTCAAAGATCTGAGAGACTGGCATCAAGGTAAGCCTGCATGTTATTCAACTTAGCTGTATATCTTAATTGATAATGCCTTTTTCCTTTTTCTATAAATTTGACTTAAGTCAATTCTATCTCTTGGTTCATAAAGTCACTTGCTATTTTATACCTTTAAATTCTCTTTAACTAACCATATCTTGAAATTTAAATACTTTACTCAGTTTAAAACTGACTTCGTCTATCTGATCAACGTTGCTACCTCCCAGTAGTATATCATCGACATTCAGTACTACTATTATTATTCCTCTCTTCGTTTCCGTAATAAATACACAGGTTTCCATACCACTTGATACAAAGCCTAGTTGCATCCTGGCCAATGTGAATTTATTCCTCCACTATTTAGGACTGATTTTTAGAGCATACGGCGACTTTTTCAATTTCAAAACATGCTTCTTTCTAAAGTCCCTACTAACTATGATACATTCTGTACATTTTGTTGCAGCATTGTTGAGATTTAATTATTTTGCGCTATCTCTGTCTTTGTATGCATCAGTCTTAAAGAGTTTTCTGGTATAAACTTGTCAGAGCGCTGACTTTGATTGATGCCGAAATTTCAATTGTCATATCTAAACTTACTTTGTCTATGGTCTTCATAAAGACGAAATTGTATCAGCCATGTGTCAGTTTGTAAAAATGATTTTTTTCCATTATAGACGTACCAAATGCGTAAATATGAACAAATTTCTGGAACTGAGTGAAAGGTATCATATTGAAATTTATAACTCTTGCATTAAGGTAATAATATATGTACGGATATTATTTTGAACTTACGTTACACGCACCTTTCACGAGTATTAATATACAAATAAATTTACCCACATCTACTACTGAAGTTTGGAGGTTATTATTTATACGGCCCGCGAAAATTCTTTACTCAATACACGCAGTAATTTAGACTTGTCTCTCTTCCTAGGTCCACCTTGCTTGTTGTTGTATCCCTTTTAATTTTTTTCTCGGTTTCCTTTTTAAACTCTTTTTATTTAGGTTCTTTTTTTCTTTTTTTCCTTATTCGCTTCATGCACTTTCTTAAAAAAATTTTTGTATGCAAATCGATCTACACATCTTACATGTCTGCTCTCAAATAATTTTTTCCTTCAAGTATATACAATATGAATCCTGTGGGAATATAGCCTACTAAGAAACCTCTGATTCCTCTGATACTAAATGTAGTTCCCTCTTTCCTCTCCCCCCGTGAATACCCTCTACATCCAAATCTTTTTATCCGATTAATATTGCAATTTATTTGAGGAGCTAATACTTTAAGTGGTATTGCCGTCGTATTAGATTTATATGAAGTTCTGTTGTACGCACACACACACTTGCTGTGACTGCTAAGTCCCACATACTTACAGTTGAACCTGAATCGTACATACATGTACGTACCTTGTTCTGAAATGTCCTGATAAAGCACTGCGTTACCCTATTATGTTCTGGAGTATCGGGACAGGCCAACTGTAGTTCAGCTTCAAACTTATTTACTGCTTCTACCGTAGCTAATCGTCTAAACCCCTATCGCATCTTAAATAGAAAATTTTCTTATCTGAGCCAATTACAGTTCTCAAACTCCTTACATAATGATGAAAAATATTTCGATTTCAATCGTGTACAAAACTTGGGCAAAATTCGTAGTTTTGTGCACGATTGAAACCCGAAATATCTCTTTTTTATCAAAATGAATCATCGAGAAAGCATTAAACCTGACATAACATTTTAAACATTTTCCTACATCAGTTTTATGTTTCATAGGGTACGTTGTAGCCACTCGAGTAGTCATCAATAACACCACTATAAATATGTAGTCTTTCGGATGTGAGGCCGGAGTAATAGGTCTCATAGTATCCACATGGATAATCTGCAAAGGTTTGTTTGCTCTTTTCTGACTCGATGAAATGGAAGTTTACAACTTTTAGTCAGTAGATAAATTTCACAATTTTTGATACTCTCTTTGATGTTACTTTGTATTTTTATTAAATTCATATCCCTCCTGAGTTATATAATGCGCTGAGCCACATTTACCCTGGTTGTGGTAACCTCGACGGCCTCTGTGACTACCGTATCCTCCTCGGATACCTCGACCACGTCCGGCTCCTCTAGGTGCTTATGCAGAGGACTTGCATCCTGATTGACTCGTCCAATGTGGGTTTTCCATTGCTCCCGAGAATTCGAGCTGATATGGTTTCACACTTTGTGAAAATTACAGTTGTAACAAAGCTGTCGCTTTTGAAGATTTTCTATTGACCCTTGTCCAATAGCTATGACCAGAGCCTCGTTCTCTTTCTCTAGTTGCGATCACTGCTTTTGGTCAGCTAACGTAACATTTGGAACTGCATCTTTAATCGCTTGAAAGAATAAGTCTTTTTTATCTTTTTCCGGTAGTTTATCAGCTTCGGATGTGACTTCATAGGTTTTAATCTTTTCCTCAAACAACTCCCAAAATTCTGAAGCTTTCTGCTCATCAGAATTGTAACCTAAACTATTTAAATAATTCCGTGCTGTCAATCTCGTGATTTGACTCTCCAGTCTCTAAAGGTCTTTAAGTTTATTCAAAAATTTAAAAGGTTTTTTTAAATGAAGTATTGTTGAATAATACGTTAAATCAATATGATTTAATACAATATCTCTCACTCTATGCCTGTCATCGGTTAGTTTGCTTTCTTTTACATCTTGACGTGACTCTGACTTCAGTACGCATTCCAATTTTGTCGTTTTTAATTCTAAAATTAAATAGTTTTCGAACACTGTTAATTTTAGGCTCGTCGTTAGCTTGTAATTTCCTGCAGTACTTCTCTCTTTCTTGGATACTTCAATTTGAATTTTTTCTGCTAATCCCGAGATCTGATCGGGCAGATCACTTGTCGCAAAAACTTGCTGCGTTAGAATAGAATCTACTTGCTTATCTGTGTACTCCGTTAAGTCAAAATTACCGTCACATTTCGTTTCTTTATTGGGTAGTAACTTTTCTTTACATTCCTGATTTTGAAAGAATTGAATAGTAGTAAAAAAGACTTTGATTAATTTCATTAGTCTATTCTATTAATGTATTTTAATACTTCTTCCTAAAGAGATCAGTGTTCTGCTGAGGTTCTGCTGACGTCGTCAAATGATCCCAAGGGCTTATCTATTTTGCTGGGTTTGCAAATCTACTCGTTTTGGTTGCACTTTCTTGAGTCAGTGGTGCCCTTCTGAGTGACTCCTATTATTATTTATTTTCATAAGAAATCTGAGATTTATTCATGAAAGAAATCTAAACTTCCTAAACAAGGTCGTTCAATGATAAGGAAGAATATGAAGAGCAAAGAAAAAGAGAGTCATTTCGAAATTATTAATAGTTCAGATTTGAACCTGATTTCAAATTAGCTGCAAACGGCAAGATAAATATTTATGGGTGTCTAAAAAGTCCCGCGACGGTTGAATATTTCCTCAGTTAAAATATTTTTCAAAAAAGTGAAGGTCATTCCTGAAGTAAATTTTAA
>JAAAKG020125189.1:0-14908 GCA_010014905.2 Druon quercuslanigerum
AATTCTGAATATAAATATATAAATATAATAAAGATTTTTCTTCTTGGAAAATTTATTTAAAGAGAAAATTGAATAAGATTTGAAAACATTTATAATGATTTTGTAAAATTTCAAAAGAAATTGTAGAAGTTTTTAAAGCAACATTTTTTTAACTTCCAAGAGTAGAAAATTTAATAATACATATTCCAGTAAAATTAAAAGACATTTATAAGTTTTAAATAGATTCTAAAAAATCAATTTAAACAGAAAAGGGTTCCAAAATTTTTTAAACAAATTTAAAATGATTTTTCAGAACATAATTTTAAGAGTATACTTAATATTTCAAAAAAAATTTTAACCAAATAAAAACTTTTGAAGAAATCAAATGACGGATTTAGAAGTTTTTGAAGAAAAATTCGGGAAAACACTGTAAAGCATGTTTTTAAAGATTTTTTCTTAATTTACAAAACAGAGAATACAATTTTTTTAATTTTTCAAAATTAAGAAAGATGTAGGAAAAATTCGAGTAAGTTTAAAAAAATATTATAAATTTTTAGAACGAGTCAAGAATAATTTTAGACATGCAGAGATTTACAAAAATGTACAGCAAAATCTACATTTTGGAAGACTTCGAACAACAAATTTCGAAGTATTTAAAGAATTTTTGAAGGTTTCGAGAGATTAAACCAATTATTTAGGATTCCGGACAAATTTTCTCAAGTTTGCAGGATTTAAAAAATGCTAAGAAAAATTCAAATCAGTTTATACTATATTATTAGAAATAAAAAAAATGTAAAAAAAATGTAGAAGCCTAATTTATAATTTAAAAAGAAATAAAAAAATTTTTAATGTAGAATTTAGAAGGTTTGAAATAAAATTTTGAATTTTGATTTTCGTTTTTAAAATAATTTTGAAAGAAAATTTAAAAAAAATTAAAAAACATGTCAAAAGATATATAAAAATGTAAAAAAAAAACATGGAAGATTTGAAAGCAATGCTTTTAATTTTTGAATATTTTTCATAATTTTCGGAATGAATTGAGTCAATTTAAAAAGATATTCAGTAATTTTATAACTTTTGAAGAAATTAAAAATATGTTCGAAAATTGAAAAATTTTCGACTATCTGTAAAATATTTTTTAATTTCTTCAAAACATTCTTATATGAGTAAAATATTAAGCATTGAAATTAAATAAATTACCAATTTCTAATGTTAGAAATTTTTAGAAATTTATAATGTTTGGATTATTTATTTTCAAGGTTATTGATAATATAATAATCTAAATACATTGGTTTAGAATCAACAAAAAAAAATTCTACCAATCTAGTTTTTTTTTTAAGTTTATGATGAGTAGAATATTGATATGTTACAAGAGAATTAAAATAATATAGAGGATTCGAATTATTCAGGGTTTTGGTTAATAAATTCATATTATTTAACAATTATTACTTTTTTCATAATTTAAAAACTTTTACACTTCAGAAAAATTTAAAAATTTAGATTCATGGACATACGATTTTTTTACTGTTTGCCTCAGTAACGAATTAATTATTTATTTAAATAATTAATTAATTCGTTACTCAGGCAAACAGTAAAAAAATGGTATGCCCATGAATCTAAATTTTTTAATTTTTCTGAAGTGTAAAAGTTTGAAAAAAGTAATCATTTATTTAAATAATTAATTTTTCAAGGGAATCTGTATAATCGTCAGCTTTAGTTACTATCGATCAGTTTGGAAATAATTTCACAATCCGTGGAAACAGTAATCAATACAGTCGATAAAATAACAAAAAATACTTAACGTCATTACTGACTGGATGGAAAATAAATTAAAAAATTAAATTTAAGCACCCGACCGGAAATCAGAACTTTTATGGTTCAATTTCCAGTAGATCGAAGTGAACAGATCTTTTTCAGAAATAATTTAATTAATTATTGACAGTAGAATTAATTTTCTTCATTATTTTTTGCAAAAGTTAGTTTTAGAATATCTTTTGAAAACGAATGAATCCGATAAAAATATTTGATATTCTGGTATTGAAATGCAGCGTAGGATGGTAAGCAACTTTTCTATTAGCTGTAGTTTCTTAAAAAAAATTTGGCACTGCAGCTTAGAGTCCCCAAATTAAAATCAGCTTAGAATGGTTAAAAAAGTAAAAATTAAAACCCGCTTTTTCTAAAAGTTTTTCCATTAACCTCTCACTGGTTTCCCCAACGATATTTTTCTGAAAATCGATTTATTTTCAAACACAGCGTTTTACTTGATGATATGTTATAAAACATTACGGTGAAACCTGATATGTCCAATTTTTTCATGTCCTAGACACGGAAGTGAATGTTTCGCCACTTTTGGGGGTTTCTGGCCCACTGTGTGCCGGATGGTTTCGCAGGTGCTAAAGGCCAGTAAGAGGGTAACACGTACTTTGTTTGTTCCGCGGAAACGAGTTCTACATATAATTCTGAAGTCTACACCGATGCGGATATTAAAGTGGCGGTTCATTTACAGCAATAATGAATACACTATTAATAGTCCGTGCGAGTCAAGTCGAGGGAGATCAAAATGGCTGGTACAGCCAGATACCTATGTGTAGGCCACACCGACAACGTGTGGCTCACCAACGAGAAGCGAACGAGAGAAGGGTGGATGGACATGGACACCGCACAGTGAACTGAACACTGAGCGTTCAACACTGAACAGTGAACAGAGCAGGAGGCAAGCAAGCAAGCAAGTCGAGCTTAATGACTGAACTGACCACCGTTATCGCTTTCCTCCCGATGTAGCACGTCGCTACCGAGGCAGACTTTTTAATAAATAGTTCCCGCTCTCTGGATGGTCGCTGCACATCGCTAAAAGACACCTCGCTGCTTCTTTTGTAACAAATAGGATTTCTTCTCTTCTATGATTTTATAAAACGAGACTCATGTGTTATCTTTTTTCAGTTGTTCGTCCATTCTGTTAACTCTGAAATCGATTGCGGATATTTTAAGATGAAAAACCAATTTGGTTTACAAGGGGAAGGCCTGATGGTTGAAATTCAAATAGAGGTCGCGTGAGCATAATTTGAAAGATTATCGAATTTTATTCTACACGTGTCACAGTTTTTTTGAACGCGGTGGCCTGGTGGTAGCGTTCCTGCTTGTGACTCCACCGCTGTGGAGTGCGAATCTTTTGGCTACAAATTTGTTTTTAGACGATTAAAAAATTCGAATTACATTATTTAAAATTTTATCGCTATATCCAGCAATTTAAACCCAAATTAAACCATATAAAATGGTTTCCAGTTTTAATATTTCATGAAGGAGGTTGTAAAGTTAATCAAAGACACATATCAATAACTGACATTATATATTATTATATCATTTATTAAATACATACTCTTTTTCACCATCAGAATTTTGGTGATTTCTCATGATTTTTTCGCTTTGCAAACACCCAACTTTTTACCGAAAACAACAAAAAGAATTAGCTTACGTGGTTTAGAAAAAACCAGGGACCACTAGAAAACATTAATTTATTAATAATTAATCATTGTTAATAATTGTTAGTTTCATAATAATTTAATTGATTTAATTAGAAAATCATATGAAATTTTTAATTAAATAAAAAAATTTTTTTAGTAAAAGATGCGAATCCCACAGCAGCGGAGTCGCGAACAGAAATGCTACCACTAGGCTACCGCCTAAATCCATTATTAGGTATATTTTTGTTTTACTCTATGAGCCTTAGTTTGTGAGGCATGAAGATTAAAAAAAATTTTTAATCTGGTTATGCGGGGTTAGATTTGACGTCCCATTTTGTCTTCTAGAAAATTCGCCTTTTTGGTTTGAAAATTGTACTATTTTTGTTTGAAGTTTAATCTTTTTTATTTAAAAATTACTCCAGCTGGTTGAAAATTAATATTTTCATGTTGAACATTAAACTCTTTTGTTAAAAATTCTACAATTGTGTTGACAAATCAACTATTTCATTACAAATTTGATTACTTTGTAAAAAAAAATATTTTGATAAAAAAGTGGAATTTTGTTGTAAAAATTATATTCCTTTGTCGAACATTTTTCTTTCTGGATCAAATATTTGTGCTGTTTTATTAAAAATTCAGCTGTCTTCTAAAAAAACTCCTCTCTGGTCCTGGTTTGAGTTTAATTTTTTTTAGATGAAAATTTAATTATTTTTTGGAGAATTTAATTATTTTTATGAAAAATTGATAATTCTCTGGAAGATTAAACTTTTATGATAAAACACATATTTTTGGATCGAAGATTCTTCTGTTTTGTTGAAAAATCGTCGCTTTGGATAAAAAATGTGTCCTTTTGGTTTGAAGATTAATACTTAAAAAAAATTAAATTATCTTCTGAAAAAATTCATTGTGTGGGATTGAAAATTTAAATATTTTTGTTTGGAGTTTAACCTTTTTTATTTAAAAAGTCAACTGCCTTGTTAAAAATTCAACAATTCTGTCGAAAATTTAATTATTTTGTTAAAAAGTTATATTATTTGGAACAAAATTATATTTTTTGTCGAAAATTGGTCTCTTTGGATCAAATATTCATGCTTTTATTAAAGATTTAAATGCGTTCTAAAAAAATCGTCTTTTTTGCCTTGTTGAAATTTATTCTTTTTTGCTTGAAAATGCGACCATTTGGTTAAAAATTTAACTTTTTTGTTGCAAATTCGTCTGCTTTGCTTAAATATTTAACCATTTGGTTATGAAAGCAATTAAATATATAAAGCTAAAAATTAATTTCGTTTAGTGGAAAATTCAACAATAAAAACTAACTTTTTTCTAAAAAAAATTCGACTGTTTACCTTAAAAATTTAACTCTTTCGATGAATGTTCTTTTTATTGTTTTAAAATTTTCGATAGAAAATTGACCTTTTTCGGATAAAAATTCAACGATCTCATTGAAGATGCAATATATTTTGAATTTGAATCTAAAAAAAATTAAAGAAATATGTATCATTATCAGAGAATAACAGAAATTTCTAACGTCTTTTCAGATTAGTTTGAGCTGCAAATAAATTTTTGTTTAAATTACATTTTTTCTGAAAAAAAGATCTAAAATGATCTTTAGGTTTTTTTCAGTATAAATTAAAATCATAACTCTATATAGTCGGAAAAGACGTTAAGAATTTCTGTTATTCTCTGATGATAATACAGATTCTTTGAAAAATTTCTATGGGTCCAATTCAAAATATATTGCATCTTCAAAAATATAGTTGAATTTTCATTCAAAGAGGTTAATTCTTAACGCTGTTTCAGACTGGATAGAGCTATGAATTAACAAATTTTGTAATAAAATTTGTTTCATAATTTTATTTATAATTTATTTTAGTAGGTCAATTTGGTCTGAAAAGACATTAGGAATTTCTGTTATTCTCTACTGATAATACAGAGTCCTTGAAAAATGTCTATGATTCCAATTCAAAATATATTGCATCTTCAAAAAAATAGTTGAATTTTCATCTAAAGAAGTTAATTCTTATCGCCTTTTCAGGCAGGATGGAGCAATGAATTGAAAAAATTTTAATTAAATTTACTTACAGAATTTTATTTAAAATTTAATTTAGCAGGTCAATTTGGTCTGAAACGACATTAGTAATTTCTGTTATTCTCTGATGCTAATGCAGATTCTTTGAAAAATTTCTATAGGTCCAATTCAAAATATATTGCATCTTCAAAAATATAGTTGAATTTTCATCCAAAGAGGTTAATTCTTAACGCTGCTTCAGACTGGATAGAGCTATGAATTAACGAATTTTGTAATAAAATTTGTTTCAGAATTTTATTTAAAATTTATTTTAGTAGGTCAATCTGGTCTGAAAAGACATTAGGAATTTCTGTTATTCTCTGCTGATAATACAGATTCCTTGATAAATTCCTATGATTCCAATTCAAAATATATTGAATCTTCAAAAAATAGTTGAATTTTCATCTAAATAGGTTAATTCCTAAAGCCTTTTCAGACTGGATGGAGCTATTAACAAAAAATTTTGTAATTAAAATTACTTTCAGAATTTTATTTAAAATTTATTTTAGTAGGTCAATCTAGTCTGAAAAGACATTAGGAATTTCTGTTATTCTCTGCTGATAATACAGATTCCTTGATAAATTTCTATGATTCCAATTCAAAATATATTGAATCTTCAAAAAATAGTTGAATTTTCATCTAAATAGGTTAATTCCTAAAGCCTTTTCAGACTGGATGGAACTATTAACAAAAAATTTTGTAATTAAAATTACTTTCAGAATTTTATTTAAAATTTATTTTAGTAGGTCAATCTGTTCTGAAAAGACATTAGGAATTTCTGTTATTCTCTGCTGATAATACAGATTCCTTCAAAAATTTGAAAACGTAACACCTGGCGAAATAAGCAAAGAAGAAGATCTTTTTTCAGCAAACATTTATTTTAGAAAAATCTTAGAAATATTATATATTCATTAATTTTATTTCAGGCTATTTCCTCTCCTATTATTCCTCCACTTTCATGAAAAATGATCATATTCCCCTATTTTGAGAGAATTTTGAACTCTAAAGTCTGATATTAAAAAAAAATAGAATTCAATTACCCTTCAGCAATAAACGATTAAAACATAAATGATAAAGCCAAGTGGATCTACACACATTCTACAAAGTGCTGGCCGAGAGCGTTTTGAGTTACATCGCACATCAGCGGCAACCATTTATCATCGGTAGCATAATCCGGATGAAATTCTATCGCGATGCCAAATTCACTGGTACAACTTCAGTACGATTTTCTCTCAGATTTTCACAAATTTGTCACCCCAAAACTTTTTAATTCAAAAATTATGATCTCAGTCAGAGGAGCCAATCTGGGGGCGGAACCGGAAGTCAAAAATGGGTTTTTGACACCTTGAAGTGCGGAATATTTGAAGACGAGAAATCGGTCGCAAAAAAAATAATCCTCGTATAACCCGTTATACAATTTCATTCTTGGCGTATCGATGTCGGCGGAACACAGGGAGCAATTAATCATGATGAGATCGTGGATCGCCCGATGTGGTATGAGCCACGACGAAATCCCGTGCGTGCACTGCGTTCCGACGTTTGCAGTCCCAACATTCGTGAAAAAATGAGCGTGTCAAAAAAAGCGAGAAAGAATGGATCTTAAGAAAATATAAAAAAATGTCCAATAAACAGAGAAATGTGGGTAAAAACTGATGCAAAAAAATTCGATACTTGAGATGTCAAGTGCGTGAGGAAATTGAAATTTATTGAGAACTTAAGCCTTGAGTGAGACAAATTATCTTTTGAGGGCGGTGATTAATTCATTTTTTTGACAGTGAGACAATAATAAAATTACTATGCTTTTATAAAAAAAAAATTGTTGCTCTGATTGAAGGCTGAAGTCCAATTCAATTAATTCGTCTCTTTGAGTCAGTTTTGGTCAATTATTTTGAAAATTTTGAAGTTATTTTATATTTTAATTTTTTTATATTTATATTTCATTTACGCTGTGTTTTTTAAATTATTCTTTAACTGGGGAAAAAGGTGATTTTTTACGAAAATAGGGAAACGATAGGGGAGAAAAATAGTAAACTCGGGACATTTTCAACAAAATAGTTGAATTTTGCATCCAAAAAGATTTTCTAACAAAATATATCAATTGTCTAGGACCAAAAAAAATTTCAAGATCGAAATTAATTTTTAAACAAACAACTGTATTAAAAACCAAATAGTTAAAATTTGCATTTAAAAAATTCCTTTTTAATCAAAGAAGATAAATTTTCAACCAAGAAAGATGAATTTATTAAAGATAAAGTTTTAATCTAAAAAGACGAAATTTTCACAAAACAGTGGAATTTTCTACTAAAAAATATGATTTTATCAAAATCGTTGAATTTCTAGCCTAAAACGGAGAACTTTCAATTAAATGGTCAAAAGTTTCCACAAAACAATTTAATTTTCTCCAAAAAGGATTTTCCAAAAAAATATATGAATTTTAAAAACAAACAAAAAAAATTCGACAACAAAATCAATTTTGGACCAAACACACGCGTTCGATAACAAATAGTCAGAGTTTCAATCAAAAAATTTATTTTCAGTCAAGCAAAATAAATTTTCAACCAAGATATATAATTTCAAATAAATGGTCAGATTACCAATAAAATAGTTGAATTTTTTACTAAAAAATGATTTTCTAACAAAAAAATATGACTTTTAAAAACTAAAAAAAAAATTCGAGAGCAAAATAACTTTTTAACTAAACAACTGCTTTAACAAACAATTAGTTAAAATTTTAATTAAAAAAATTAATTTTCAATCAAAAAAGATAAATTTGCAACTAAGAAAGATTTTAAATCCAGAAGGACGAAATTTTTACAAAACAGTTAAATTTTCTACCAGAAAATATAATTTAATCAAAATCGTTGAATTTTAAACCTAAAACGGCCATTTTTCATTTAATGGTTAAAATTTTAAACAAAAAAATTTTTATTTAATCAAAAACAATTGAATTTTTAAATTTTTAATTTTAAAACGTTCTTTTTCAAACCAGATAGATGAGTTTTCTACAATTAATTATAAATTTTCTACCAAAAGACGAAATTTCAACAAAATAGTTGAATCCTCAAACAAGTAGATCAAGTTTAAATCAATAAAAATTAATTTTGAACAAAATTGTTGAATTTTAAAACCGAACAGATGAATTTTCTACAGAAGAGATCAATTTTCAATTAAAATGTTGAATAATTTTTAGCAATTTTTAAAAAAGTGTTTTAACTTTAAACCAAGTAGTTGATATTTAAACAAAAATAAAAATTTTCAACAAAATAGTTGAATAGTTTCAACCAAGAAAGCTAAATTTTCAAACCAAGAAAAATGACTTTTTGAAAATAGGAGATGATTTTTTAAGCCAAAATGACAAATTTTCTAGAAAATAGTTAAATTTTTTAATTTTCTACCAAAAGACGCATTTTTAACGAAAGAGTCGAATTTCTAATACCAAAGAGATACATTTTTTAATAAACAAAATATTTTTTTAATCAGCAAAAAATAGTCAAAATTTTCAGTTTAAAAATCATTTTAAAAAATAATTGAAACAAGTACCGACATTTCGGCACAAATATCCAGATTTTTTCAGTACGTATAGAAACTTTCGAAATAGTTCTATTTTTAACATATAGTTTGATTTCATACCAACGTAGGTTTTTTTGCAACCAAAAACATAAATTAAAAAAAGTTCATTTTTTAACAAATAATTTAATTTTCTACAAAGTTCATGAATTTTTAAGCCAAGCAGACGAGTTTTTTACAAAAGCGATTAATTTTAAAATAAATAATTCATTAAATGTAGCCATTTTTTAAGTAGATAAAATTTAAGCCGAACATTTCTCAACATAAAAAATACAACTTTTCGACTCAGTAGTTGAATCCTGAACCAAAACACATTATTTTCATAAAGGGATTGAAGATTAAATTTCTTACAAAAAATACGAATTTTCCACACAAAAAAAAACATGAATTTTCAGTCAAATTGTTGAATTTTGAACTATAAAATATCAATTTATAATTTAAATATATCATGTTCGGACAATAAATAGAATATTTATATTTTCAGTTTAAAAAATTAGTTTTAATTTGTAACAAAGCACATTTTCAACCTAAGAAATTACCTTTTAAATGCAATTAGGAATATTTAAACAAAAGCAAATTTTCAACAAAAGAGTTCCTTCCGAAAGATGATTTTTTAACCCAGAATCTTAATTTTCTAAAACTGGAAAAATTAAATTTTCAACGAAAGAGATTAATCTACAAAAAAACGAATTTTTAAAAATTAATTCAACTGTACCAAGTAGTTTTTCCTTCTAAAAGATTATTTTTTTACCCAGAAGATTAATTTTCTAAAAATGGAAAAGTTACATTTTCAACGAAAGAGATTAATCTACGACAAAATGAATTTTTAAAAATTAATTCAACTGAACCAAATAGTTAAATTTCTCACCAAAAATGATGATTTTTGAACAAACAATTTTTACTTATAGTTCATTATTCTTAACAAAATAATTGATTTTTTAATCAAATAGTAGAATTTTTACCAAAGTAGTTTATGGGCAGCCCCTTATAGGAAATAAGTATCAATATAAAATTAGTTTTATTATCATCCAGATCCATTCAATGTTTGCGCGGCAATAAATCAAGATGTCATATATTCAAAATTCATTAGGAGAGGAAGAAAATCAATTATGATATCGATCAAAACACTTTATTTTCTATAAGTAATAAAACTTCAATATTACATGTGTATGAAACTACATTTTTTACCAAGGAATTTTTTTTCCTATTATCTTGATGTTCGCAATTTGGATAAATTCAGGTCATTTGCAACTGACAGATATAATATTGATTCTTTTCAGGAAGTTAGGTGCCTTAAAGTAGCGACTTCTCATTAAAAAAAACTACTGTTAAAAATGCAATGATATAAATATTATTCACGATTTCAGAAATTATTACTATTTATTTATTTTTTGAATGAAGGTGAAATATTTGATATTAAAAGTTATTATATCTCATGATAAAAGCTTCCATCACTTTAAAAATGATTAATATTAATATTGGAACATGATTTTTATACTAGAATGTTACAGACAAATTCTTAATCTGACCAGGCTTTCAATGAACCTAAATAATGATAATTATTATCGTAAATGTATGATTACAAAAATCTGTTGCAAAAAATGTTGCGTCATATGTAGTGAAATACAAATATTTTTCCTTATAACCGGAAAAATTTAAAGATTGTGTTGACCTTCTTGGAGACGAAAAATAGCAGACTTCACACTTTTTTCTCTTTCCCCCTGTTTAAGATTTTTTTTTAAATATTTCCCCTTTTTCTCACTATTTTAATTAAATTGACCTTTTTCCTCGTTATTTCGCTTAAATCCAAATTGAATTATTATAGATCACAGTAAAAAAATATAATTTTTTCTTTTTGTTTCATGTCATTCATTTTACTCGCGAATTGGAATTTACTTATTTTGTTCAAAATTCAACTGTTTTGTTAAAATTCCTATTTTTTGGTCAAAAATTTTACTATTTTCTTGAACATTCGTCTTCTTGATTAAAATTCCTTTTTCTTGATTGGAAATTCAACTTTCTTGATTAAAACCGATTTTTTTTTGAAAATTCAACTGTCTTCTGAAAAAATGATCTTCTTGCTTAAAAATTCAATTTTTTTATATTTTTGGTGAAAAATCTATTTTGGTTGAAGATTAAAGTATTTTATTAAAAATTCGTTGTTTTTAATAGAATTAAACTGTTTTCGATATAAAAGAAAAATATTATATTTTTTTAAATATTACCCATTTAATTAATTTTTTGTAAAATTCAACTATTCAGTATAAAAAAAGTCTTCCTTGGTTTAAAATGAAAATTTTTGTTAAAAATTCGTGTTTTCGACATTAAAATTCAACGTTCTCCTAAAACGAATATTAAATTAATTTTTTGTGCATCAATATTTTTTCAAATATTATCTCAAAATTAGCCATTCCATGAACATAAATTTGCATATAAATGATCATTCGTTTAAACAAAACTTGCTATTGATAAAAATGTATGCATATATACTTAAGAAACATAAATAATTAATTTAATATGCAAATTATATTTTTTAAATAATTTGCTTTAAATTTTTAACTACTAACTAGTCCTCAATTATTATCAAATGTCAAAAAATTTTACTGTAACAAATAATTGTAGTAACAAATTATAATTTTATTTATTTGAAAATCCATATATTTCTTTTAATAAAATTTTTTAAACAAAAAAATAATCCTCTTGGTGCAAAATTTAACTGTTAGGTTGAAAATATATTTGTTTTAGTTGAGAAAACAACTATTTTTTTGAAAAATGCAGCTTTTTTATTCAATCTAGCTGTTTTTATTTAAATTCAAACTCTGTTTTGATAGAAATATCCATTATTATATTTTTTGTTAAAAATTCATCTTCTTGGCTTTAAAATTAAACTACTTTCAGAAACTGCTCTTTTTTCAGTAAGAAATAAATTTTCTTAATTTAAAATTTAACTATCTGGTTGAAAATTCAATTGCTTGGTTGAAAATTCAACTTTTGCCGAGTAATTAACTTTCTTGTTAAAAATTAATTTTTTGTGTTGACAATTTAAATGTTTTTACAAAAATTCGTATTCATGACTTAGGAATAAATTTTTTTTTAAAGTAAAAATATTGGGCAGAATATTCATCCATTTTGTAGAAAATTCATTTTTTCAAAATAATTTTTTTATATTGAATTTAATCTTCTTGGTACAAAATTTAACTATTAAGTTAAAAGGTTATATATTTTCTGGAGAATTAATCCTTTTTAGTCGAAAATTATTATTTTTGGTTGAAAATTCAATCATTTCCTTAAAAATTCAACTTTTATGTAGAAATTTTATCTTTTCAACTGGAAAATTCAATAAACCTAAGATCAACAATTAAAATTATGAAAAAAATTATGTTTCCCTTATGACCGAAAAAAACTTTCGTGGTAGAAAATTTATTTACTTTGGTACAAATTTCATCTTTATTGGTTAAAAATGCAATTATTGCTCGAAACTGAATTTATTTTTGTTAAGGATTCAACTATTTTATTTAAAATTTTTCTTTTCTGGTTCAATTCAACGTTTTTTATTTAAAATAAAACTCTTTCCATCTGTTAATCTGTTAAAAGTGAAACTATTCGGCAGAATATTCAACTGTTTTTTAGAATTTTTTTTTTAACAATTTTTTAATTGAATTTAATCTTCTTGGTTGAAAATTTAACTATTTAGTCAAAAGGTTATATATTTTCTTAAGAATTTATCTTTTTTAGTCGAAAATTAATTTTTTTGGTTAAAAATTCAATCATTTCATTAAAAATTCAACTGTTATGCAGAAATTTTGTCTTTTCGACTTGAAAATGCAATATTATGAAAAAAATTTTGTTTCTCTTATGATCGAAAAATCTTTCGGGGTATGGTTGAAACTTTTATTTCCTTTGGTAGAAATCTCATCTTTCTTGGTTGAAAATGCAACTATTGGTTGAAAATAAATTTATTTCTGTTAAGAATTCAACTATTTTATTCAAAATTTGTCTTTTCTGGTTCAATTCAACTATTTTGTATTCAAAATAAAACTCTTTCCATCTGTTGTTCCTTTAAATAAGACGTTCCTTCGAGAAATAATAATCCTACCCAGGTCACTGATCAATCTCTTTAGCAATCATCCCAGGTGGAGAGTTTCACAAAGTTATTATGTAAAGTTAAGAAGCCATGACTAAATTCATGAAAAAAATTGGTAAAAATTACTTATGATGGGGGGGGGGGTCCAAACCTTACAAACCCTCTCAAAGGATTTCAAAATTTCAGGAGGGGAAAACTCTGCGTAGTTAATGCTCAGTCTGTTACGACCGAGAAGAAAAAATCTTGAAATAATTTCCAATCAAGCAAATCCAACCGCTTCTTTTATTTTTAAAGTTTGATATCTAAAAATATTAGTGTAGCAACGAAACATCGTAAATCTATTTTAAATTTTCTGTTTCTCAACTAACGAGATTGAAGGTAGATTGATCATAAAGATGAGAGGTTATCCTGGTCACGTGTCAGTCAGTCATTCAAGAGCTAGTCAAGTCAAGTCGGTTAGACAGTTGAAAGTCAGTGACTGACTAGTTCGGAAGAAGAGCCCAATGCGAATACACAAACTGCGCGTTCTATTAAGAGAATTAAGAGCAAAGAAAGAAAAATCTAGTCGACGTCAAGTGACATCGAGATGGCAGACACGACATGGCCCTGCGCTTTAAGTCGGGCTCCAGACCTGTTCCTACATGTACAAATACTCCCATTGGCCTCACTGACTTCTTCTTCTTCTTCTTCTCTTCGGACGACCCACGTTGCGACAGATGCCGCGCATTTTTTAGCTCGACAATTTTTATCCTTTCGTACATCCGTCCATTTTTTTGATGTCCAGGATTTTTTATTTCAGGCGACTTTCATCCTGAGCCCATCAGTTTCAAAGAAAGGATTCTAAAAATTCATCTTTAAAAAAATTGTGCACTTCCTCGATTATTTATAGATTCTGTTCACATTTTTCTACGATCACTGTCTTTTAATTTTTTTTTTATTTAGTTAAAGATTGATTAAGTAGGTGGACTGAAAAGCTATGCGAATTTATTGGGTTTAACTGCATTTAAGCTACAATACAGTTAATTACAGAAATTCTTAACGTCTTTTCAGACTAGATGAGGCTCTGAATTAAATTTTTTTCTTAATTTAAGTTTTTCTGAAAAAATATCTCCTTCGCTCCGCTGGGCATCGAACTACAGAACTACCGATTGCCGGTTGGATGCTTTTCCCTTAAGCTACTAGCTTAAAATTTTTAATTAAATTCTGAAAAAAAATAATTCGTAGTTCCGCCTAGTCTGAAAAGACGTTTAGAATTTTTGTTGTTCTCTGATGATAATACAGATTCCTTGAAAAATTTGAATACGTCACTATGGCAAAATAATGCGTTTATTTCTGAAAAACGATTCTGCTTTCGATCTCTGTAGTATCTTATGGGAAAAGTACCCAAATTAATTATTATTAAAACTTTATTATTGTGGGGAAAAGGCCTCATTAAAAATTCGGTTAAATGGACATGGATTACGCCGGATTATAAAGGATTACCCTCAATTAGCTCTCTATAAAGAATTTCTATCGATTACCCAAGATTTCGCCGGATTACAAAATTTTACTTTGGATTAATTTTTAGCAACAAAAAAAGAAAAGAAGACTACATGAAGCTATGAATTAAAAATTTACTTCATTCCTTGTATTATTATTATTATATTATTATATAATTATTATATTGAATTATTTTTAATTTGTTCTTATTTCATATAAATTTAATCCAATTAATTTGGATCTTCCAGAATTTGCATTTTGCATTTTTTT